>PVKN010026163.1:0-13897 GCA_004027915.1 Capromys pilorides
CAGACAACTGGTCTGGTGAGCTGGTTCTCTTCCTGAGGCCCCGGTTTGCGCCACCTAGACTGGAAGTCCCTTAGGGACAGGGCACAGGCAGCATTAGAGAGATGCGCACTGGTTCTGGTCAATTCTCACTAACTGGTATTTCGGACACGGCGCTCTCCGAGAAGCCTCAGTTTCCCCTCGGTAAAGTGGGACAGCGACGTGGTGACGCTGCGTGTGCGTCCGGCAGGCTCGGACTCACTCACGGGCAATGAGTGTCCCGTAGGTGCCGGAGATCCAGGGGCTCAAGGGCCAGGCCAGGCCGGCCCGAGCAGAAGCCTGCGTGTGGGCGGGGACCCTCGGCACTCACACTGTCTGGACGTCGGTGGCGAGCCCGGCCAGGCCAATGTACAGCCGGTCCCCCATGGGGAAGATCCTCTGAAAGTCCGTGGTCACCATCTGCGCCTGGATCCCGAAGCGTTTGTCTGCGGCGATGGCCACACAGTTCTTCCCCTTCATGGCCATGACGGCCCCTCCGTTATAGGACATTACAGACTGGGCACACAAAGAGGGGAGACTCAGCGGTAAAGTCCAAAGCGGCCCGCGCGCCCCGCTCTTCACTGTGGGGACTCCTGGACGCCCTGGTGTCCAGCGCGGCGATGGGCTCCGCGGCGCAGCCTGGACCGCCGTCGGCTCCCTTTGAACTGCAGCCTCTTCCTTCTGTCCACCGCCAGGCCCTCTCCGCCCCCTTAGCCTACCATACCCCCTGCCTGTGTCTGCACTCCGACCCACTGCCCCTTTTCCTCCCCGCTTCTCACCATGCTTGCAGTGGACTTGAACCGCCGGGCAGCTTCTGCAGTCCCACTACACCGGTCCCAGCCTTCACTGCTCCGAAGCTCTCTTTGCTCTTACCCCATTGGCTAATGGGCCGACTCGTCCCGGCCATTTCGGATTTTTATTGGCTGTAAGTCCCGTCATTCATCTGTACGGCATAGCTTGGTTGAGAGGCCAAAACCGCGGCGGGGAGAACGGAAAGTGAATAGTCACTGTAAGTGCGGAAGAGCCCGTAGTCCGGTGCATGCCGGGATCGGGGCGGACCTGGACTCCCGGGCACGCGCTGGGGGCGGGGCCGGCAGGCACGTGGGCTGGCCAAGTCCGGCTGGGGGCCGGGTCCCTGGCCTGAGGGACGCTGTGACGCTTGTCAGTATTCTCCGATGTGCCTTATAGTCAAGCGCTTTGCTCCATCCATTCCAGGAAGGCGTAGGGCTCCTGGGACCCAGGCGCTTTGGAAGCGCGGTTATTCGCTTGCCAGCTCTGTGGGGTGCGCCCCTAAATAAAACCCACGGTGCTGCAAGGGGGAGGGGAAGGCGTCGCATCGAGGGTACCCCGTGGCCTCAAGGGGCGGGCTGCCACGGGGAGGCCCTGGGTGTTTCTACTTTGGAAGCCTCCAAGTCTACTTAATGTAGCCCCGAGTCCCAAATCACGCTACAAGGGACAGTCCGGCCCTCCAAGTAGCAGCACCCCGAGAATAGGAGGCGCAGGCGGCTTGCGACTTGCGCCCAGATCCTAGGCTTAGCTCCCCAGAGTCCGATTTCTTTTCGCCGGGTTTCGTAGCTGCAGTCCCTGCCCCGCGCCACACGGGGCTCCCTCCCATTGACTCAGCTCTCAGCCACCCCAGCAATCACCGCGGTCTCTGTGGCGCAATCGGTTAGCGCGTTCGGCTGTTAACCGAAAGGTTGGTGGTTCGAGCCCACCCAGGGACGGCTGGTAATTTTTTTTTTTTCTTCCAAGAGATTGGGACGTTTTTAAATTACCACCACTCAGCAGCCGCATTTTATAATGAAACGATAACATTTTTTCCTACAGGAAACCAGAAAGTAATTGTGCCGGAAATCCCTTGCTATCAAGTATGAGATCATTTATTTATCCTGTGCACCGAACTATTCTGCTTCTGAGCTGAATTCCAAAGCCAAAGACCGAGGTTTTTATGTCCCGGTGAGATTCATTTCACCATACACTTTTTGTCCGATTAAGAATGAATTTGCAGCGGAGATTGGCTAGTTCTCCATCGTCTGCCCCTGGATGTTACAGGCTCCAAATGTCACATTGGAAGGAAAGGAGAAGGGGAAACAGCCAGACAAATGAGGAATGTATTTAGAAGTGAGAGGGTCTGACCTGTGATTCACAGAGAAAGAAGGCGGGACGCGACAGAGAAATAGGCAGGGGGGTGGGAGGAGACCCCCAAAACACAGATGGGAAATGATTGCACAGAGGCGCCAGAAAAGAAACCCGTAAAACAGATGGGGGGGGGGTGTAGACAAGCAGAGCCTGACAAAAGACATTGTCTGAAGGGGCAGGAAAGCTGGGAAGGACACTGAGATAAAGGTCTCCTGAAAGCATCATCGGCACCAATTTTTAAAGGGATCTTATCCAAAAGCTAATCCTTAGTTTGTGCTGGCAGGGGCGGGGGCGCCTCTAAGCCATGGAACAGAGAGATTGTCCCCTAGAAGAACGAAGTGCCTACGTGTCTGCAGAAGTGTGATCCAGGGAGCCTTCGGGGAGAAGACAACAGGTCTGGGAATCAGTGCTCTGCGGGGCTCCAAGGAGGCCGTTTCCGGGGTGCTCCCCAGTGCGCAGCCACCATTCTGAGCGTATCCACCTTCATGGCCCTGTATGCCATCTGTAGTATTTGACATTGGCCCATCATAGGGTTCATAGAATAAAAACTGAGAAACCAGGGAACTCCAGGTGTGGGAAGGGCTGAGTCTGAGGTCCTAAGACCTAAAGGCCTGGGATGCCAGCCAGTCATCTGAGAGGAAAATGACTGAACTGCAGTGTGGGGTTCGCTGTGCTCCTCCAGCAGCCGCTCCCAGGCTTATTAAGTGTATGGGGAACTAAGTGAGTACGGCCCGCCCACCCTCTTTGTTCCGCACGGTGGCCAGCCCGGGCCGCTAGCCCTCTAGGATTAATCGGCTGACACTGTCTTTTCTACCAGCACCAAGAGGGCGTCTGAATGCCCGTGCGATGGCAGGTGGGCCTGAGACGGGCTGGGAGTGGTACACTGGAGTCTCCTTCAGGCCCCCTTTGCACCAAGCGCGTCTTCCTGGGCAGAGCCTAGGAGACCTGTGCCGAACTTGTCCGGGGACAGCGGGCGTGCCCACGCCGAGGGCCACGGTCCACCCGAACCCTCGCCCTGGGCGAGGGACGGGGAACAGTGTGCGGCGCGCTCCGGGGGCCTCTCCTGCGGGTTGGGGAGCACCAGCTCCGGGAGAGAGTCCGGCCTCCCGCCCTCCCGCCTCACCGGGCTCAGCTGGGGTCACGCGCTGGCCAGAACGAGGAACAGCGACAAGGGGACAGGGAGGGAAGGGGAACAGGCGCTTGAGTCTCGGTATAAACACGAGTCCCAAATCAGGCCACCCCCCGCCGGGCACTCCCGGGCGAGCGCGGCCGGTGGTCCAGCTCTCAGCAGGGCCAGTCATGGTGGCTGTGCCTGGTACCCCGCACACACAAGAGTGGATCGACCGTCCGCAACGAGACTCGCCGTCACCACTTAAGCAGCATCGACCCCGCCGCCGGGGCGCCGACTACCCGCCCCCATGGTCGTCCGGGCCCTCGGACCAGAGGCTCAGGTCGCAGCGCAGCTCCATGCGGAGGCGGCGAGGGGACCCAGGGCGCGCCGGGCGCAAAGTGCGGGAACTGCGCAGGGCGAGGAGAGCGCGGGCCGCTGTGGAGCTGGCGCCCCGCTCCCGGGCTCCGGCTGGGGTCCCAGCCCCGAGCCCTCCAAGCCGAACCCGCACCCCACCCACGAGGCTCTGCGCTGTGCCTTTTTTTTTTTCTTTTTCCCGTCTTTTTGAGACAGGGTCTCGCTACGCAGTTCAGGCTGCCTTGAGCTCACTTTTGTAGCCCAGGCTGGTCTCGAGCTCGCACTGATCCACCTGCCTCAGCCTCCCAAGGGCTGGGATTACAGGCCTGCGCCACCACACCCGGCTGCGCTGTGCATTTCCTACATCCGAGTCCACAGCCTCAGGTCGAGATTACGGAGTCCCCGGAGTGGACGGGAACCACCCGCACGCGAGGCTGCCGGCGCCCTTGGAGGAGGACGAGGCAGGGAAGCTTCGAGCCCCATTTCCGCCAGGTCTTTACCATTTTTCTAGGCGCCCCGTTTTCCAGTTAGGGTGGGGAATCGCACGATCGGGGGGCGCGATTTGGAGAAGAGGGGCTCGCAGAATTACAGCACAGGATTTACCCTTCAGGTCCAGGGGGGCCGTGTGGAAAGGAGGGGAATCGTCCCGATTTGGGGGGTCCCCGAGCTTAGCGAGGGGAACCGCGCGCCGGCCGCTCCCCCTCTTCGCTGCAAACACCCTGAAGGAATGAGGTCACGTGGGTGAGGAGTGGGCGGGACTACTGTCTGGAGGAAAAAAAGCCATTTTGTCCCTCCACGCCGGGCCCTCCCCCGTCCCCTCCCCGCCCCTCTCTCCCTCCCACCCCTCCGCGCTCGCAAACTCCTTTCTGGCCGCGAGCTTCTCCCTCCCGCGCCCGGCGAGCGACGCGGCGGCGGTCCCCTCCCCTCCCTCCTTCCCTCCCTCCCATCCCCCCCGGGACCCGCCGGACCCTGAGCCCAGGTAAGGGAACCCGCGTCTTCCCAGCTCTCGCCCGCGGCCGTCGGGATGGAGACGCCCGGGCCGGCCCGCCCTCCTCCCGAGCCCCGCGGGAGCCCCGCCGGGCCGCGCCCGCCGCCCGCGCCCCCGGCCCACGCCAGCCTTTCTCCCCTCTTTCCGTCCCCTTCCCTCTCCTCTTTCCAAGATGGCCGAAGCGGATTCCCCTCTCCACGGATCGGCGTCGCCCTCGACCACCTCCTCTTTGTGCGGCAGCCCCAGGGCGACCTGGAGCCCGAGGTGGCGAGGGGGAGGGTCTTGGGCGTCCCCGAGGGCTCCAGGGGGACACTCTGGGGTGGCCCTGAGACCTCCGCACCTCCCCACTAGCCCGCGCGCCCCCTGGCTCCAGCCGGCGACCCCTAAAGGTCTGGGTAGGGGGCGCCTTCTGTGGGCAAGGGGCGTCGTGGCCGCGCGCGGACTTGCGGTTGGGAGCCGGGGGACCGGACTCTCAGGTGGCCACGGGGTCGGAGGAGGGCGCACTTCCCTGCGGGAGTCGGCTCCACGGGACGCTTGCCCCGCGCTCCCTTTCCCAGGTCCAGGGCAGGGCGTCCGTCCTCGCCGACCCCTCCGAGGCCTCGCTGAAAGTTTGGCTCCAGGGAAGGGGGCGCGGGCAGCGGGTCAGAGGGGTTCCCGACCCTTGACCTGGGCTCCTGGGGAGCTTATTGTGCCGTGGCCCATCACCACCGGGGGATCGAGGGTTGTGGGGTGTCTGGTGAGCTATGCCCTCCTCCCCTCTCGGGTCCTCCCGCGGCAGTCTTGGGGCCCAGGACCCCCGGCTCTTCCGGCTGAGGCACGCCCCTTCCTTCTCCCGCCCCCTTCTGCCTGGAATTCCCTCCCGTCCAGTTCCAGGAGGTGGGCTGGAGGCTCCGGAGGTGGGCGAATTTGCCTAGAAATTTTACAGAAGTAGTCCCCGGACTTTCCTGGGCTTTTTGTCTCCTAGAGCTCCAGCTCCGCCCCCACTGTGCCTCAAGTCTCTTTGGGGGACCCCTGGCTGGGGAGGGGCCTCCTGCTCGGGCCTCTCACATTTCGCGCTGTGTCTAAAACTCAGATTGGGCCCTCCTCCACCTTGCCTGTGAGGTGTTATTGCTACAGTTCTTAGAGAAAAAGTATAAAGCCAGCTCTGTTAGAGGATTTTTTTTTGGGGGGGGGGGGTCCCAGGGGATCCCCCTGGTTTGAGGCTGGGGCTCGAGGCCATCGAAGTGTGTTGGAAAGAAGCAGGAAACACACCTCAGGATCCAGCCTAGGGTCTCCTCCCGGGCGAGTTCAAGTTGAAGCCGTAGGAGGTGGGCAGGAAGGGGCGCGCGGCCGTCCTGGCTTCCCGGAGAGACCCTAGTTGATGCAGCCGTTGCCATGGGAACGGAGAGAGCCTGAACGGGGAGAAGGTTGCATCTTTGTGCGGGTCAGTGCCGCCCCAAGGGGGTGGCGGCTCAGCTGCCTTTGTTGCCGGAAGCCGAAGGTTCTGATTTACCCTGGGAGAACCCGGGGACACACAAAAGGATGGTTTCAAGCGGGGAAGGGGTGGGCTGGGTGGGCGCGTGTGGTTTTGAGTCCGCCTAGCCCTGTGTGTCGCGTGAGAGATGGAGGGGGCGTGTCCGACAATTGGTTGCTCTGCGTGTGGAATTGGGCGAGGGTGTTGTCTTTGATCTTAGGCTGCGGAGAGATGGGAAACGAAGGGTAGGGTAGGTAGATCGAGAAAGCCCAGGTTCAGGAAGCCTGAGGCCTTGTTCCTTTTTGTGTGTGTGTGTGTTGGGGGGAGGGGGCTGTGCCAATGTCCGGGACTGGGGAAAGCCTGGCATGGTCATGCACAACTGTAATTCCAGCACTGTAGGAGGCTGAAACTGGTGGATCACAAGCTTCAGCCTAGCCTGGGGAATTTAATGATTTAGTGAGAATCTGTCTCCAAAGAAAAAAGAACCAGAGAAGTAGGTCCTGGGTTCAGTCTCTAATACTGAGACGCAGGGAAGAATGAGTTGAGAATTACACTGTCCCAGGGCAGCTCAGGCAGCTGGGAACCTGGGCCCAGGGAGCTGGTCGAGGTCCAGAATAGGGCCTGAGCCGCTGGGCTGTGCTGCTTCTTGCCTCAGCTGCCTGCTCTTCCTCCTGCAAGGCAGAGTGGATGCTGAGGGTCTTGTGGTGGCCAGATGGGACCCCCCCACACACACCTGGAAAGGTCCACCTCGTGGTGGTCTCTGTGCCGGGTAACCCACACAAACACACACCTGATGGGATCTGGCAGCCCATGGGGAGCCCGCCCCACCTGGCAGCCTGGAAAAAGCACCTGAGCAGGAGGCAGACAGAGTCTTGTCTCAGGGCTACACTGCTGCGCTGTGGTATTAGACACATCACCCTAAGATAGCTTCACCTCTTCTGTGGAGATGAGTGCGACCTTGAGTGACCCTTCCAAGACCTGGAGACTAACAAGAAGGCAGGGTGAGCAAAAGGGAGCTGCTGTCTAGGGGACAGTGAGGCGACTGACAGGAGACAGGCCTCCTTGGGACCAGATCCCACGAGGAAAGAGGTATGGGAGCTCTGTGGAGGGTCCCTGGATGGGTGTCGAGGGGAGTCAGGACTGGGTATTGACAACTTCCCCAGCTGGTGCCAGCTCAGGAGCCTGTGGCATTCACATGGGGCAGAAAATACTGAGGGTTCTGAACCTGAGGGCAGAGGCTGAGCCAAGCGTAGGAGGAAAGAAAGATGATCTAGAACCTTTCACGGAAGCCTGGTGTGTTGGTGCATGCCTGTAACCTTGGCACTCAGGAGGCTGAGGCAGGAGGATCGCTGTGAGGTCGAGGCCAGCCTGGGCTGCCTGGTGAGTTTATGGCCAGTCTAAGCTGTACAGAGACCTCTTTCTTTCCCCCATACCCCCAAAAAATAGCACCCTGTGTGGATGTAGTCAGAACCAACTTGGCTTGTTAATTGTCCCTTGATCTGTCATACACCTGTTATCCCAGCTTTCTTAGAGCTTGAGGCAGGAAGATTCCAAGTTCGAGCCCACTTTGGGTGATTTAGCATCTTAGTTAGACCCTGGGCCCCTCAAGTTTTTTTTTTTTTTTTTAAAGGCTCCGATGTAGCGCAGTGCAAGATCCTGGGTTCAATCCCCACTACTCCTTCCCACCAATAAAGCGCCCCTGCACTTCCCTGAGGTCACTTCCAAATGGCCTCTGGCCTCTGTTCTGGGTTTGGGGAGCCCTTTTTCCCCCCAGGTCTGCCCCTATCCTATCCCGTCCCCTTTAATGACACAGTTCTTCCCTCTCTGGCTCACTGCACACCCACCGCGACCTCCCGGGTGGACCTGGGTGTCAGGCAGGAGAGTGGCCGCTGCTCCCCCAGCAGCGGGGGGAAGGGATGCTCTGGGGAAGCGGCCCCTGTTTACGCCGCTCTCCGGCTCCTGCTGGCAGGCTCCGCGGGTAACCATGGCAATCAGGTGAGAAGCCAATCAGTGCTTCCCCCACCCCCACCCCGAGTTGGCCTGCCCCCGTCTCCTGGGATGGGAGGGGAGCAGCAGGAGCGCTGCCACTCACCTCCAGGTCTAGAGGGGCCTGGGGGATCGGGGGCAATCTGATTTCTCGCCGGAGGGAGAGGGTGAGGGGTGCTACCACGTGCCGCGGGGGTGGACCTAAGTGTTTTGCAAACACAGGAGAGTTTGAATGAGGCCGCTAAGGCGCTGTGAAGAGCCTGCCCGTGTGCAAGGGGCTTGGGCCTGTTGCTCACCAAGTCTGCCTTACGTCTTTCGCGCGTGTCCTGCAGACACTTCTGAATGCAGCCACGCTGAGTGTCTGCGGCCCCATGACACATCCGCACGCGGCGGGGATCCCACACGCTCCCGAGACAGTTGTTCTCTCCTTGGGATGGTTGTAATAATATTTGGGCATCTTGCCAAGAACAGGGTTACTATGGAAACGAACAAACAGTGGAGTAGCCAGCGGCCTCCTGCATAAATGTACAGGGGACCCATGCAGGGAGGGCTAGCCAAGGCCACCCTGTGTGGGACGGGGCCTCCTCTCCTCGCTCAGGCTGGGACTGCCTGGTCCCCAGCTGCCTCTTCGCTGGCTCCCTCCCTCCCCTACCCCCACCCCCGCGCCCCCCACTGCATTTTGGTCTCTGTCCCACGTGCACCCTTTGTGTCTCTGTTGCTCTCCTCTCTGGCCAGGTGCCCTGGGCCTCTGCTGGCTGTTTGGGACCTGGCCAGACTCATCCTGGGGTCTCTATAGAAACTGCTGATCCTGGCTGTGAATTTTGGGTCCTCCAAAACTCAGTGTTGTGGCTTTAGAAATCTTTGTGGAACAGAGAGAAGGGTGTGGGCGGGGGCTGAAGGCACCGCTGGGGCTTGGCCACCGTCCTGGGTCCCACCCTGGGCTTTCTTGTTGGGAAAGAGGGAAGGAAGGTGGCGTGGCTGGCTGGCTGCAGGTTGGATCTGTCCTGAGACAGGCACTGAGGTTCGTTGGAGACTGCCCAAGGCAGACATCTTGGCCCTGCCATCCTGTCCCAGGCTTGGGCAAGTTGGGGACAGGTAGCACCTGGGTCCCCAGGCCGGGAAATGGTGACGGTGCCCATGTGGGGAAATTCATCGTGGACACTGCCCCGTGGATGGGTACAGGGGGAGAGATTCCCATGCCCAGGGCACTCGCAGTCATTGGCCTGGGCTCCTGGCCTGCAGGGCGGAGCTCAAGTTGAATGTTCCCAGCCTGGGGCATGGGAGGGGCATGCTCGGTGCCACCGGGTGCCAGGCCTGGGAGCCAAGTGGTCAGTGCCTAATGGCCTTCAGGGAGCCACCTGTACCTGGCAGTTCAGAGGTGCGTGGTGCTGAGGCTGGGGCCACACACGTAGCCAGCAACAAGCCATGGGTGTCACCTTCTTCCGGTGGCCAGGTCATGGCATTTCCGGGGATGCTGCCTGGAGCAGAAGGAGGAGGCCTCACTGTGTGGCCCGGGAGCCAGCTTTTGGGGTGGAGGGGGTGGGAGACTTCTCCCCTAGATTCCTTGAGGTCAAAGGCAGTGGCTTATTGTGGCTATTTCTTCCTGGAGCTTAGAACTCCATGGCCACTCGGGGTAGCGGAGATTTTTTAAAAACTCTATGCGAGGCTGGCTCGGGGGCAGAGCTGTTGCTTAATGCATACAAGGCTCTGGGTTCACTCCCCAGCACCACACAGCGCAAAAAAAGAAAAAACCTTCTCAGTTTGTGTCAGCCCCACTTCCGCTGGAGTGTTGGGTGGTGTTTCTTTCTTATGGTCAGACTTTAGCCTTTGCTGCTATTTCTGTTCTCAAATGTTTGGGTTTATTCTTTCTTTTTTTTTTGTTTTTTTTTTGTGGCAGGGTCTTACTGCCAGGCTGGCCTTGAACTCATGGCAGTCCTCTTGCTTCAGCCTCCTGAGTGCCAGGATTACAGGCATCCACCACTACAACTGGCTTTTGGGTTTTTCAGTTTTGTCTTGTTTTTTTGTTTGTTTGTTTGGAGTTTTTGCTGTTTTCTTCTCAGGAGGACAAGGCCTTATCATTTCAGGCTAGCTTTGAATTCACTCTGTAGCCCAGGCTGGCCTCAAACTCATAGCTGTCTTTCCTCCATGGCCTCCTGAGTGCTGGGATTACAGGTGTGCCTGGCTTCTGTTACTCAGAAGTCAAATGGATCCTTAGGCTCCAGCAATGCGTGAAGGCTCCGAGGGCCACACGCAGCTGCCCAGTCCCACCTGCAGGAGGAGGAGGGTCAGACTTAGGTTCCACTCAGGTGCAGTTTGCAACAGGTTATTACTGGATTTCTTGGTCTTGAGTTTTTCCTTCCCTTCTGTTTCCCAGGGTGACGCGCTCTGGCTCCCCTCCCCACCCCAGCATCATGCATCGGACCACACGGATCAAAATCACGGAGCTGAACCCCCACCTCATGTGTGCCCTCTGTGGGGGCTACTTCATCGACGCCACCACCATTGTGGAGTGCCTGCATTCCTGTGAGTGCGGACGGGGCAGCCTGTCAGGGTTGGCAGGTGGGGGTGCTGCTGGGGGAAGTTGGGTCACAGCCCCCACCCTGGAGAGCTGTGTCTCACAAAGACCCCTGAGTCACAGAGCGGCTTGTCTGGAAGGGGCATTTGATGGGGGTCTCTCCAAACAGTTCATTTTGGGGACTCACATCTAGAAATCCTTTCATGCTTCCGGGAAGAGTTTTTGTGTTTTCAGACCGTTTTGCTGTGTAGTTTAGGCTGGCCTTGAACTCAGGCAATCCTCCTGCCTTGGCCTCCTGAATGCTGGGGTTACAGGTGCGCGCCACCAAACCTGGCTGCAGTCTAGAAGTCTCACTTCTCTCTCATGTTTCTGAGGCTGAGAGTTCCCCCTGAAGATGCAGGTGCCCCTCGTTGGCTGCGTGGGCCCAGTGGTCAGACGGCAGGGTTCAGGGAGGTGTCTTAGCAGGGGCCCTGGGGCTTGGGGCTCTGGCCTGCCGTCTGGGACCTCACTGTGTGCCGTCCATGCGCAGATACAGACCCTGAGAGAGATGGGGGAGTAGCCAGGGGTGCAGGAGCAGCGCTCTGTTACCATGAGGAGCCTCTGGTCGGGGCCATGGGACAGGGACTTGGTGCGGAGGAGACAGACAGGTTCCTGGGGCTACCCCAGGACGGGACCGGGCAGGAGTGGGAGGGGCGCTTATGGTCGGCTGCTCTCTGCTGCACCTCCAGTCTGCAAAACCTGCATCGTGCGCTACCTGGAGACAAACAAGTTCTGCCCAATGTGTGACGTGCAGGTCCACAAAACCCGGCCGCTGCTGAGTATCCGGTGGGTGTGGACCCCTGGGGATGGTTCTGGCTGGTGGGCTGGGAGAGCCTAGGGGGGTGATGGCCAGGTGAGGGGTGCTCAAGCCTGGGTCTGAAGGAGAAGGGAGGGGGTCTCCTGCTGGGGAAACGGGGGTGGCAAAGCAAGGTGGCTGGCAATGGGCTCTGTCTTTCCCCAGATCTGACAAGACCCTCCAGGACATCGTGTACAAACTGGTCCCTGGGCTTTTTAAAGGTACAGTGCACCCTCCCTTCCTCTGCCCTGCGCAGAAGCCACCCCGCCCCTCACCCTGCCCTTCCTCCCTGCAGATGAGATGAAGCGGCGGCGTGACTTCTATGCAGCCTACCCGCTGACGGAGGGTGAGTGTGCGCCCGCGGGGCCTGGCCCACGCTGTGCCCCTGGGCCCCACCGAGCTGTGTGGCCCCTGGGTCCTCTGCGGGGCTCCTCCCTGTGCCTGGCCAACTCTCCAGCTCTCTCCTGCAGTCCCCAACGGCTCCAACGAGGACCGCGGTGAGGTCCTGGAGCAGGACAAGGGGGCCCTGAGCGATGACGAGATCGTCAGCCTCTCCATCGAGTTCTACGAGGGCGTGAGGCAAGTCCAGGCAGGGTCCCGCCTCCTTCACGGGGCCCAGCCCTGGAGTGCTCTCGAGGTTTCTTCCTCCTCCTCCTCCTGCAGGGACCGGGATGAGAAGAAAGGGCCCCTGGAGAATGGGGACGGGGACAAGGAGAAGGTGAGTGTGGGGCCTTCCCAGTCAGGGCTGGAGGGAGAGGCGCGGGCTGAGCTAACACCGTGTCCTCCCCCAGCAGACTGGGGTACGCTTCCTGCGATGCCCGGCTGCCATGACTGTCATGCACCTCGCTAAGTTCCTCCGCAACAAGATGGACGTGCCTAGCAAGTACAAGGTGAGCATGGTCTCCTCCAGATGGGAGTGTCGGCGGGAAGCTGGGCAGGAGGAACCCTGTGAGTTCTGGGCCAGCCTGGGCTGCAAAGTGAGACCTTGGGAGTCTAGGAGCCCCAGAGTGGCTTTGCAACCTCAAGTGTGGCCCGGACCCCCCGGCCTGTTGGAGTAGTACGGACCTCGTGCTGCGGGTGAGAGCCGAGGGCCACGCCGCTGCAGCCGGGGCCCAGCCTCCCACTAGACAGAGCAGAATTCCTGGGGCCGCTTCTCAGTGCCCCAGATGGCCCTGCCACACAGCTGCTAAGCCTGTTGTCCAGAAGTACTGGCTCCGGCAACCCCAGGAGGCCTCTGGACAGAAGGGAACCAGGAGTGTGGAATGACGCTCAGTGGTTAATGTAGGAGCGATCGGCAGGACCCCTTCCCACCCAGCAGTCCGGCAGTGCTCTGCCAGCTGTGGCGGGACATCAGGTCCTTGGTGAAGGGGCCACCTGCGGCCCCCCCATTGCACACCCAACCCCCACAGCCGGAACCCTCTCACGGACCAGGTGACCCCTTCGGTCCCCAGGTGGAAGTGCTGTACGACGATGAGCCCCTCAAGGAGTACTACACACTCATGGACATTGCCTACATCTACCCCTGGCGGCGGGTGAGCAGCGGGGCGGGTGGGGAGCCAGGAAGGAGGGCCCCAGGGCTGCACTGGCCCATTCCATACCCAGATCTTTGGGAAGAAACAGGCCTTGAAGTTAGGCATGAGGTCCATGCTTCTAGTCCCAGCACTGGGGAGACTGAGGCAGGAGGGTTGCTGTGAGCTGCATAGCGAGACCCTGTCTCAAATGAACCCCACCAAAGCTGGTGACTTCAGAGGATGGAGTACCTTCCACAGCTGCCTCTCCTGTTTTCTCTGCGAGTGTGTCCCCTTGTCTGCCCTCGGTCTTCACGTGTGCCCGAGTCTGTCCCGTCCTACAGTCTGTCTGCTGTCCCTGCGCAGGCACCAAGGCGCAGGGCCGGATGGGGCGTGGGTGTGGTCCTCCTGATCCTGCTTCCCCATCTCTGTCCTCCCTGTCTCTGCAGAATGGTCCCCTCCCCCTCAAGTACCGCGTCCAGCCGGCCTGCACGCGGCTCACGCTGCCCACGGTGCCCACCCCTTCTGAGGGCACCAACACCAGCGGGGCCTCTGAGTGTGAGTCAGTCAGTGACAAGGCTCCCAGCCCTGCCACCCTGCCGGCCACCTCCTCCTCCCTGCCCAGCCCCACCACACCCTCCCATGGCTCTCCCAGCTCCCACGGGCCCACAGCCCCCCACCCTACCTCCCCCATACCCCCGGCCACAGCCAGTGGGGCCTCAGCCAGTGCCAATGGGGGCGCCTCGAACTGCCTGCAGACTACATCCTCTACCAGCAGGGGGCGCAAGGTGACTGTCAACGGTGTGCCAGTGCCCCCCTTGACTTGAGGAGGGGACCCTCCTGGGCAGCCTCCTCTCCACTTTTCTGGGCCCCTTTTTCCATCACTTCTACTCCCCAGCTCTTCCCACCTTAAGGGTGGGAGGCGGGTTTTATAAATAAATCTCTATATATATGTACATAGGAAAAACCAAATATACATACTTATTTTCTATG
>PVKN010026164.1:0-13878 GCA_004027915.1 Capromys pilorides
AAAGAAGACACAAATTGTTCATGCTTCACAAAAGAGGAATCAACTTTCTCATGCTCACAATTGATGACATGAACATGAAAACGATAATGCAGGAATATTGTAACAATTCTCTGACAACAAATTTAATAGTTTAACTGAAAAGGATAATTTTCTTGAAAGACACAATCTATCCCACAGACACATACAGAAATATTTCATCTGAATAGACCCATATTTATTAAAGAAATTGAGTGGTTGGGAATACAGCTCAGCACGTAAGTGCCTGCCTGGCAAGCACAAGGTCCTCAGTTTAATTTCTAGAAGTAAAATAAAAAGAAATTGAATAAACAAAAATAATAATGTTTAAAAGCAGAGAGAGAGAGGCAGAGAGAGACAGAGAGAGGAGAAAGAGAGAGAGTCTCAGGTAGTTTCAATTGGAGAATCCTACAAACATTAAAGGAAGATTCCCTAACCCATTTAAGAAAATAGAAGCAGAGGAAATACTGTCTGATTATATGAAGCCAACATTACTTTAATGACAAAACCACTAGTTAAGGACAGTACAAGAAGGGAAAGCTATAGATCAGTATCTCTCATGAATACAGATGCAAAAACCTTTGACAGTTTACCAACAAATTCCACCCAACAATATATATGAAAATATTATATACCATAGTGAAATAAGATTTATTCCAGGCACACAAGCCTGGCTCAATCTTTGGAAGTCAATTTATGCAATTCATCTTAAAAGCTCAGAGAAAGGGGGCCGATGAGATGGTTCAGTGGTCTAAAGTGCCTGCTTAGGAGGGCTCAGGCGACTGCGGGGACTGCAGTTCGATCCCCGGCACCACATGCTGCGCCAGCGCCACCACCAGGGCAGGCTGAGCCAGCCACAAAATGAATAAATAAAAAGAAACAAACAAACACAACAAGCAAACAAATAAATAAATAAATAAAAGCTCAGAGAAAGGTATATTGTCATATGAGGAGAGGCAGAAAATGCATTGACAAAATCCAAAAATTCATTTGCGTTAAAAGTTCTCAAGAATCTAGGAATATCAAAGAGTCTCTTGACTTGATAAGGAACAGCTACAGAATATTTACAGTTAACACCATATTCAGTGGTGAGAAAAGAGATGCTTTCTCCACAAAATCAGAAATTAGGGAAGAGCATCCCCCACCACTCCTGTCCCCTGATGTAAGGTTAATGTGATAAGGTCAAAAAATGAGGAATAAAAGACTCAGGAGAAAGAAATCAAACTTCTTTGTTCATATACAACATGAATGTTAAGGTAGAAAATTCCAAACAACTGATAAAAACTATGAAGCCAATATATGGTCATAGCAAGGTTGCAGGATATAAAGTTAATAATATACAAAGTTCAGTTTTCTTTCTACATGCTAGCCAATGAGCAATTGGAAGCTAACATTTAAGATACAATCCCATTTAGCTTACAAAAATGTTTTTTAGGCATAAATAAAATTACAAGATTGACAAGATTTGTGTGAAGAAAACTCTAACTCTATGGCAAAAGTAATTAAGAGGTAAATAAATGCAGAAATGTTTTATGTTCATGGCTAAGAAGACCCCTTGCTATTGAGATGTCCAGTCCAGGCCTGTACTTGATCTAGTAGAACAACCCAGCCCCAATCAGAATCTCAGAAGCGATTGTGTGGATATTGACAAGCCTGATCCCAAAGTTCAGATGGAAAGGTAAAAGACCCAAAATAACCAACACAATTTTGAAGGAAGCCAAAACCAGAGAACGAGCACCTCTCAACTGTGAACTTAGTATGAAGCCACCGTAATCAAGACAGCATGATGTAAAAAGAATAGACAGATGGCTCAGCGTATAGGGATTCTCTGGTCTTACTGCAGTTGGCTCTACCCAGGGAGAAACGGGCAAGAACAGGAAAAGACAGATGAGAAGACAGAAGCTGGGCTAGGTGATCACTTGTCTGCCTGATAGTCAAGGCTAACGCAATTGCACAATAAAACCTATGCGTATTTGTACTTTTGCAAAGCTAGTAACATGTGGCACAAGCTTACCTAGTAACTAATAGCTGACTTTTTAAGCAGACAGGATGTTTATCTCAGGACTGAGGTAGCTTGTTTGCTTTAGGCACTGAGGACTAGTCCTGCCTACACACATTTGATTAATTTCCTAGCTTCCACTGCCCCGAACATCAGCCAGCCGCATGTCTAGTGAGTGGTATTAGCGATTGTCCTGAGAGCAATTCTAGAGGAGGAAGTGGGGAGTAAGCTCTGGAGGCCACAAGTCATTTACTGAGTGTAGAGGGGCTGGAAAGCAGGAGCTGCAATGGAGTGTGCCTGGAGAGAGGAAGAGACTAGGAAGGGGAGTCTGGGGGCTGTCGAGAGAAGATCGGTTCCTGCACGATCAGGGGTCCCCTCACCCTTCATCATCTTCTGATGGCATCTCTCACGACTCCATTAATTCTATGAAGCACTTCCCTGCAGAGCTCCTCTTGGACACCTGCGTATAGTACTTGGGTTGACAGATGAGGGGCAGCCCAGCACTGCAAACATGCAAGTCTGGCATCACCAGTGCTCAATCTGGCCCTGGCTGGCTGTGGTGGACTGACCCTCTGAGGTCCCCTTCTGTCATAGTTTTGGGGTTTTGCAAGGTGAACAACACAATACAGACACATTTTATAGGATTATTTATAATGGTCATCCAAAGATTCATATGCAAAAAGACAGTGCAGGTAATCTGTCCACACACTAGAAACCAAAGAATCCAGCTGAGGGCCTGGATTCTACGTTCCGCGTGAGTCCAGCTGAAAACCTAGAGCCCCTACCAGTGCCTCCCACAAGGCCACCTGTAGGTGTAGAGCCCCCAATGTTTCATACAGGCCCGTTTCACAGGTCTGTGCTGGAAAGGCCCCAAACTCAGTGGTGGAAGCTAGAAAGTCTATGCCAGTGTGATGAAGGATCTGTGCCACCTGCTGAGAGATCTGCACTAGGACCAGGAAGCGACAATCAGGGTAAGGACTTGAGCTCCCCAGAAAAGTGACACAGCAATCCTTGGTGGTGGTGAGGTCCTGAGCTCCTCTGAGGATGAGGAAAGCTGCCTTCCAATCAGGAAAGCCAATGTGACAAGCTTCTCAATCTTCTCCAGGAGGCTGAGCAGTGCACCACCGTCCCCTCTGGAGCCAGGAAGTGAGGCTCATAGCTCCCCAAAGTGAACTACAGCCATCCTCAGTGACCAGGTCCCAAGCTTCTGTGATAACTGCAGCCAAGTTCACCAGGAAAGCCAGCATGACAAGACCTTCCAGCAGAATAGCCCAAGGGAACCAGCAGCTCCCTCACAGCCTCCCAATGGCTTCCACCAGCTCCCGCAGCCTCCCTCCTTCTTCTCCAGTTCCACCTCTTATGCTGTCTTCAGGTGGGCCTCCCATCCCCAGCGCCACACTGCTGGTTCAGCTCAGCTGGGTGTTACAAGCTGCCCACCAAATTGACAGTGCACCACATCTTCCTAGGTAGAGCACAAACCAAGGGTGCCCAGCTTATGCTGAGGAGCCTTGCTAGACACCCTCTAGCACCCCCTGCCTCTCTTTGCTTAGCTCTACCCACTGGTCCCACATCTGGATGCCACTGGGATCATTTGGTGTTGGGTAGTTAATCTCACACATGTGCCATTTTCTTCTGAGAAGTGTTTCCTACATTTGGCTTTTCCTGGGCAGGGGAGATATAAGTGACTTTCATATTGGGAAGAGAAGCTGTCAACATAAACAGCAGCAAATGAAGGTGAATAAGGAAACTTCTGTTGTCCCAGACAGACATGACCTCCATGGAACTCAACTTAGGAGGCTTTCAGCTTGTGACCACCCCAGCCCAGATACCAAGGGCTCTCCCATTTGGCTTTAACAGAGCATAAAGTGGGGCAAAAAAGGCAACACAAATGATGTCTAGTTGCCCACCCACAGGACTGCCCCTCCGTGCAGAAACAGCAGGCTGGCAGAGATACTGCCTGCTGTCATTCTGATTCCTTTAGTCCCAGGGTCATGAATAGTAAAATATGCAAATTGGCCACTCTCTTCTTGTCATTGGTCAATAATCTATTACCAAGTAAAATCTTACCTGGAGCCTTCCTCTCAAGCTCTAGCCAACAGAAAGGGCCTGGAAGCCTTAATTAAACAAACATTGTTCTGGGTGGTATCTCTCCAGGCAAGCCTGTCCTTTGAAATTCAGATCTCTTGCATGAACTGCGGTCTGGCAAGACACCCCCCACTGGGCCTTTGCTAGCCTAGCTACAGGAGAATAAATTATGTGTTTGTGAAGGCTACAGGAAGCCAGGAGAAAGGCCATTTTCCATTTAGCCCTTGTATCATGCAGATGCTTCCTGCACCAAAAATTGACTCCAATCCGTGATTTGCATTTAGAGATCAGAGGACCAAAACCGAGTTGTTAGATTTTCCTCTCCTAATAAATAAATAAATAAATAAATAAATAAATAAATAAATAAAATCCCTGGAAGCCTCTAGCTGATGTGACAAACGAGGAGAGCCTGGCAGCACAGGGAAAGTGGAAGCTGGTTCTTGTTTTTATCGTTGTCTGAGTTTTTCCCAGCAGCCTTTGAAGCATGATGAAATAAGTTTTCTTGGAAGGGCAAAGGCTTCTCAGAGAGGCCACCTTTACGTCTTAACTGTTGAAACTTCATGTCCTGGAAGGAATGCATATTTCCACTGCTCTGGGTGTCGGGGCTGAAGGTGGGCCTAGGGCACTCTGCCATCAGGAAGAATCTGCGCTTGGGGACATTGTTAACATCTTCAGTGGCCTCATTTTTGCAATCTCCAAATGAGGCAATGTGATCTTGGTAAATTGTGTTTCCAGCATATGGCAAGCCCCGAAAGGCACTGGAATAAAATGATGTTTCATTATGTCAAACTCTGAGACTGGCGCAGCCAGCAGTCTGGCCTCCAGCTGTTGTCCATCCCTGTGCGCCTGAAATCCTGGGAGTTAAAGGGCAAGTTCCACTGAAAGAGGTTTCTCTTTTTAGGTGGGGACCTCATGAGGCTGAGGAGAGGCTGTTGGCTAGGGTGTGGGCTTGGGCAATCTAGACGTTTCCTCTCATGAAATAGAGGGGAGCAGGATCGAGGATGTGGGCTGCTCCTAGCATGACGTGTCCATTTGTTCAAGAGTTCAGTTCGTCGGATTATACCTGCAAGGAACGTCTGTCTTGCAAACAATCAAGTCGCATCAAATAAGAACTGCGTTATAAAATTCAGGATAAAGGGCTGAGCTGAAGAGCTTGAGGCATAAGTATCAGTGATGTTGCCCAGAGGGATATGGAGGGGCCCGAGTCCAGGCTGGCCCAACACCCACCTGGGAAGAGACCAGGTCTGAGACTGCTACTGACTGACCCGCTTGCTCTTTTACTTTCTTTTCTCTCTTAGGGCCCCTTGGCTTCCTTTAAGAACTTCTCGCCTGCTTTTTCTCCCCCTGAGGTTGTCAGAGGTCCTGTTTGATGATCTCTGAGGTGTTGGTAGGACGGTGTCTCGAGGCGTCATGGCTCGCAGTCTTGCTCATCCGGGAGGGACTGCTCCTCCCACAGTTAGCTGGTTCCTAGAGATGGTGAGGATTCAGTCACAAGCCCATCTTCTCCTGCAAATCAGCAAGCCCAGTGCCTACACCTGCGATCACCTTATATTTTGGGGGAGACGGAGGCTGAGTTGGGCACCAAACACCACATATTATGCCCACAGTACTAGGTGAGTTCTCTGCTATTGAGCTGTATCCGGCCTCAGCCTCCTTCTCTGTCTAGCTGTTACACCTCTGGCCACGAGCCATCTTCCCTTGTCATGCTGAGACCAGGCATCATAAGCTAGTGACAGCCCAGCATCCCGAAGCCTGTGAAATTATTCACACTGGTCCACGCTGAGCTGCTCCCGCCTCACCTCTTCCTTCCCACAGAAGCCACAGCAGAGGCTGTGGTCTCCGTCCCTCACTCTCCCTTGCCTCCTGCTGCCCCCACTGTCTCCTGCTTGACGTGACCTGCCTCCCCCCACCCGCCACCCATAGCTCTGAGTAATCGTGTGTCTTTTCAGTGGCCGTCATCTGCTACCCTTACTGTTCCTGGTCAATAACAGAACCTACATTTTCACACTCTGTCTCCCTCCCACTGGGCAGGAAGTGGGCATTCCTGGAGACACCAACCCTTAGGCTGGCGCTCAAGGTACCTGGTGTGGAGGTGCAGGAAGGGTGGCATGCCTACCACACTGAGAACCGAACAGAACTGCGTCACCTACCTGGCTCAGAGCATAGCTGCCACTCTCTTGGAAATTTCCTTGATGGATTCTTCCCTCCATCACCAGAAAGGTAGTGAACATGGAGGGGACGGCAGTGCTCAGGAGAGCTTGCGCCAGCATCAGTCTGCCAAGGCGCAGGGCCTACCCCTGACTGGCTAAGAAGAGCGTGTCTTAAATCTGCCGATGTCATTGTTTTCTCTATGGTGAAGTTATACCTCCACCCTTTTCAGAACAAATAAAACAGATAAATATTGCATGCATGAGATGAGATCCAGAAATGCAATGAATGTTCAAGTTGTTAAAAATCACAGCAAAAGACACATTGCTATTACTCTCCCTTGAAACCTCCCCCTTGCTTCAACCCCACTCATCCCATTGCTCTTGCTACTTTTTAAAGCAGGTCTTGAAGTCCTTTTTCATGAGTGTCTTTAGTTTGTACTGCCGTGGCTCCGGAGCCCTGCATCCACTCAAACCTTTATCTTTCGTGGTTATTTTAGCTTTGGGGAAGAGCCCGAAGCCCTCGGTGCCAGACCACGGGAAGAAGGTGGATGAGGATGAAGCCTAATATTTTTACTTGACAGAAATTACCATACCAGAACCAACGAGTAACACAGAGCATGGTTTCGAAGAAGGATGAAGCCGTAGCCCATTTCTCAGGCCACTTTGTACATATGTGGTTTCCTAGGCACACTGACGAGCCGCTGTGATGCGCAGGCGCACTGGGTGCAAATGCAGCTTGCATGGTCCACCAGGGTCAGGAGCTCGACCAACATCACCTTGGCGCCGGGTCTCAGTGGATGTGCTTTCCTCGCACCAGGAGAACTGGGTGCTTCCCATTGTGAACTCAGATCATGGATCATGACCACAGAGCCACGCTTCGCCTCCCACGATGACATTCCTTAAGAAGTGGGATTTGAAGCTGTGTAGTCAGGCAACTCCATTAAAATACATCACTCCTGGTCTGCAGTTGACGGCACATGCCTTCCCTAAACACACTGTTTCTAAGGTTTGATATGTGTCACTTCTTCTTGGATGACGCCGGGCAGCAGGAGTCTTAGTCATTCTGGAGCACACCACACACTCCTGTAGAACTGGCTGCAGCCCACAGGGGCACTGGTGAATACAGCACAGGCTGCCCATGGCCCACCGGTGCCCTGCTCTGGGTGTTATTGCCGCCAGAAAGCTCCTTAACTTTCCAGACTGAGGAAAGGGAGACTCTAGCACCACATTTGGACATACCAAACTACAACAACCACGGGAGGGCACAGAGCCCACCTCACACAGCGCTCCAAAGCGAAGACAGTCAGCTCTCTGCTTGGTCATCCTCCAGCCACTGCAAAGCGTCCCAAAGGGTGGTCCTGGGAGCAGCTCCATGAGCAGTGCCTTCAACAGGGCTAGAAATACCAACTCTAGGACCATGCCTACTAAACCAGAAACCTTATGTTTATGGCCCACCAATCCATATTCTAGTAAGCCCTAAAGATGAGTCTGATACCACTTGCAATGCGATGTATAACTATATCTCTTCTAAATTCAGGTTTAAATTCTAACCACCAGGAGATGGGAGGTAGCTCAGAAGCGTAAGTGCCTGCCTACTGCCTAGCAAGCGCAAGGTCCTGAGTTCAATCCCTAGTACAAAAAAAAAGAAAAAAATCCAACCACCAATAAGATAGTATTAATTAGTTGTTGGGGCTTTGGGGGCCTCTGCTTTCATGAATGGGATTAGTGACTTCACCAAATGATGTTCAACAGTACTTATTTGCCTCCTCCACCATCCCAAGACCAGTAGGAAGACAGCTTCTAAAAACCGCTGGCCAAGTCCTCCTCAGACACCAGGTCTCGGATATCCCAGCCTCCACAACTGTGAGAAATGCATTTCTGTTTGGACCCCCCTGCATCTGCTGTAGCAGCCAGAACACACTGAGCTCAGAGCTGAGAGCCGTGGCTCTATCAGGTTAGAACTCTAGAACTGCTAGATCAGAGCTCTCCAAGGACCAGGGCAGTGGTGGCAAATCTGTGGCAACTGCGCCATCCTGGGCTGTTGATATTGCAGAAAGCTTAAAGGGTTCACCATCACTGGACTAGGGCAGCTTCCCTGAGGTTGGAACCAGATTCCCAACAAAAGGGGCTTGGGGAAAATAATGCCAATAGGACCACATGAGCAGCGTGCCTTGTGTGGGCCCATGTGATTGACAGCCCTGCCGAGGGTGACGAGAATGCGCCACCCAACTCTTCTTGAGCTTGTCCTTCGGCAACTTATCCATCTGCCACCGCCTGACTAGCCCCTCCCCACTCACCATATAAAAGTCGGGTCATGGCATTTGATTAAGATGGGGTACTCCAAGCATTCCGTATCGGAGCTGCTTCAAGGGATAATGTGCCTCCCCAAAGCCAGCAGGAAGTTGTGTCCATCTTAGAGCTGCTAAAAATACACAGCTGTGGGGCGGGGTGGCCGCAGGCCTGTAGACCTCTGTTTCTCACATCTCTGGGGGCTAGAAGCCGCAGGTGAGGGTACAGCATCCTGGCTGGACACCCCTGATGTTCCAGGGCATCTTCGTGTGATGCAAAGAGGGCAAAAGTGCTTTTTGCATGGCTCCCAATCCCATTTACGAGGGCCGCGTCCTCATTATATCCTCAGCTTCCCAGAGCTCCTCTTTCACACACAACACAGCAACGGTTAGAATTCAACCCGTGAATCCAGGGGGGATGCAAACATTTCATGCATAATGGTTCCCATCCCTCAAAGGTGAAAGGAACTATTTCGTGATTACAACTTAAGCTGCTCTTCAGTGTGTTACTTGTAAGGTGATGTGCACAAAGCCCATGGCCAGGAAAGAGCAGTTTCAAGGGCACATGGAGAGTCTCCTTAGGTCTGCACAGTCAGTGACAGGTCATGGAAGACACCTGGGAGAACTCAGCCCTAAGAGTCGAGGAAAACTATATCTACATTTCTGGAACATTCCATGAAAAAGAAATCACATTTTTTAAAACCTCTTTGAGACATCTACCTTCGGACCTTCTGCTTCCTTTCTCCTGAACCCTTGCAGATTTCCCAGTCCTAGCCCAGGTCCGGCCCATCTATTTTAGTCACCTCGGCCAGAATCCCCTAACCCAGTTCACCACAAACTTTACCCTAGACCA
The DNA here is from genome assembly GCA_004027915.1 of Capromys pilorides. Classification (NCBI taxonomy): domain Eukaryota; kingdom Metazoa; phylum Chordata; class Mammalia; order Rodentia; family Capromyidae; genus Capromys; species Capromys pilorides. The sequence goes on from PVKN010026164.1 coordinate 9,391, forward strand.
GTTAAACCAAAGGGTCTGTGTTGGAAGCAAGGCGTCAGGGTGCTTTGTGGCTCTCCAGTTGGTCCCAGTGTGTAGTCAAGTTCGAGGACCAGGGCTCTCTTCCGGCCTTCGTGTCCAGTGCAAATACCCAAGCTGCTCTGCTCCCACTGTCTGCGTCCTTTCTACCTGTCCCCAGCCACATAGCCCAGTTAGGCCCAGTTACACTGTCACGTCTCTAGCATTCACCTTTCCCTAGGCCTGTGAACCTCATGTGTGCATGGCCAGCGGTTCATGCCACTTTTGGCTTTTCCCGATCTTGTTTCTCTTGCGTAAAGCCATGTGTTCTACTCCTCAGGGAGCTTTCCAACGCCCACTACCAAACTGGGGAATTCACTGCTTCAGTCTCCCTGTCTCCTTTCCTTTACAATGAAAAGCATGATCCTGTCCTGCTGAGACCAGCCCTCTTGCTGGGTCCTGGATTCCCTTCCCAGCCTGCCACCTCCACTTTAATTACTCTCAAATTCCCTGATGTTCAGGCCTTCCTGGGATGGACTCCCCAGAAGCACTGAAGTTTGTTCAGTCTGCTGTCTCCCAGGCTATTTTTAAATGTCCATCATATCTTCCCGTCAAATTCTTCAGTGGCACCTTGTCACACTTGAAATAGAGTGTCTGTCTGTGGAAAACAGACTTTCGGCCTTGAAATAATTTATTTTATGTGTCTATTTACCTGGGGAATAAGATGCATATTTGTAACTTTCTGAGAAGGTTAGCATTGGAATCAGTAGAAGGAATAAAGCCTATGGCCCTTCCAATATAGGTGAGCCTCACCCAAATCACAGAGGATCTGTATGGGGCCAAGAGATACAAGAAGAATCTCTCTCTCTCTCTCTCCCTCCCCCCCCCACTCGCTCTCTTTCCTCCATCTAGTTGTGCATCTACTTAGACATCTCCTTCCCCTGGATTGATGTCTGCATGGTTGTTTCTCCTGCTTCTCAGAACTTTGAAATCAAGCTAGAATTTGTATCACTGACTTCTCTGCTTCTCCAGCTTGCCGGGGACAGACTGTGGGACTTCTGCTGGGAAGTTCTGCATAAGCACACGAGCCAAGTATGTGTTCTATTTTCTATACTCTAAGATGGTTCTATTTCTCTAGAGAACTGAATTAATGCCTTGAACAAACCAAGAACACAGTTCTTCATCTCAGACACATCACATGGCAGGCTGTTTCCTGAGGTGCAGGAACACAAGAGGATCCCGTTTCTGGGTAATTTTGGCTCCAGATCCCCCCGTCCCTTAGCCACTGTTTGCCACTTCTCAGGGTCTCACAGCCATTTCCAGCTGTGCTGCCTCTCACTGATTCCTTACTCTCTAAATGGGCAGCTAGTTGAGGAGGAGGAGGAGGAGGAGGAGGAGGAGGAGGAGGAGGGGGAGGAGGAGGAGGAAAAATAGGAAAGAAAAGAAACATCAGCAGGTGCAGTCAGACCTCGGCTCTGGAGTGCTTCTGCTCATGAACAATTTAGTTCACAAACAGAAGCGCTTGGCAAAGTTCTGCTTCTGCCTGCAAACTCCTCATCGGGCAGCAAACATGCACATGGCCCTCTTCCCCAGAATCATGGGATGAATGAGGTTCGTAAACTGAGACACCACTGCATTTCAAAGTGTTCTCTTCACATCGTTGGTGCTAATATAGCCAAACTCATTCTTACTGTATCTTAATCAAAGCAAAGGGGCCTGCTGGTTAGCTCAGTTGGGGGCTTGCCAACTAGCTCAGTTGTTTAAGTGCCTGCATGGGCAAACCCAGTGCGGTGCAAGGTCTGGGACTTGATTCTCACCTCCACGGGCCAAAACAAACAGGCCCTGAAGGCAGCCTGAGCCAGCCAAAAAAATTTACAGGTGCAGGGGCCCAGGGGTTCTATCCTCAGGCCTGCTGGGCCTGGACTTGGTGGCCCTCACCTATAATCCCAGCTCTTGGGAGGTTGTAAATAGGTAAACCAGTACGAGTCCAATCTGGTAGCGAGACCCTGAACACCATGTAGACCTTTCCTTAAAAATACAAAAATACAAAAAATAAAAATAAAAAATAAAATCAAAGCTAACCAGTGGAAGCTCTGATCAAATGTGGTGACATTTTTGGGAATGGCAGTGACCTTTGGGCCAGTTTGTGTGTGTGTGTGTGTCCTGTGTCCTATAGCCTTCCCAATGAAGGTGATGCAGTGGATACAGACAGAGTCTTCACAGACTGGGTCTGCTGGCTGAGCCAGTATCCAATCTCCCTTTCTTGTATAATAATAGAATTTGTAGCTGAGCATGCTTCTGCCCAGAGCAAAGACTACATTTTCTGTCCTTTGCAGCTGTGTGGGTTCTGCAGGTACAAAATCTGCCAAAAAAAAAAAAAAAAAAAAGAAGTGTACAGATTCCAGGAATAGAAAAGCGGTATAATGTTTTTAAACAGATGGTGCGACCCTTGTATGGGGGACCCTAGAGGATATCATATATTGTGGAAAACCCAGTACATTGGTGGCCCTCAGAGGAGACGTTGAAAATACCCATACAGCAATCTCAGGAAAACAAAGTAATCCAAGTAATGGCTTGCCATACTCATAAATGTCTGGAAGCCAGTGGCCACCACTCTGAGAACCTCTTGTAACTGTAGAGCCCAAAGGTGACCTGCATCAATCTCATGACATACCAGTAAACTTAGTATCAAAATATTCATTCAAAGTTTTCTTTTCTTGACGTGTGTATACACTTTTTGACAGACTCTAGAATGTAAGTCTATGTTCCGCGGCTGTTTGTAGGATTCTTTCTTCATCTCTTTTCCAATTTCTATTTTCTTACTGGCTGAAATATGGTTGTGATAGTTGGAACTAAAGCAGTCATTTTGAGCTGTACAGCGTGTACTCATCAGTGCTTCCTAGGGTCAGACGTAGGAGGCCTGCAAGGCATCTGTCTACAACCTGGAGACCCAAAGGGTCCAGTCAAAGGCCTTGAGCCCATGGCCATGTCCTGCATATCCCTGTGTCAGGAGGCTGTAGATTCTGTGCTGGAAACACCCAAGGGCCAGTGCTGGAAGCTGGAGTGTCAGTGCCAAGAGACTGGAGGCTCCAGGCCAGAAGGCTGTGGGATCTGCCCTGGGAGCCAGGAGACGACGTCCAAAATGAAGGGGAGGATTGAAGCTTCCCAAAGGAAAGCAAACAGCCAGAGCGCCTTCAAAGAAAAATAGCACCAAAATGTTTCCAGAGAAAAGCAGCTGCAACCAAGTTCTTCCAAGGAAGATCAGCTAAAACCCTTCCTGCCCAGTCTCCTTCTGTACCGTTCAGCAGCACAGATCCTGAAGCGGGCCTTCCACACCCAGAGTCACGCCAGCTCAGTTCAGCTGGATGAGCGCCACTCAAGTTGACCAGGAGCCAAGCAACCACCACATGGTAGAAGCCACGTATTGATGGCAATTAAAAAGTAGAAGACAAAAAGAATGGATCTGTGGTAACCTCAGAGCTGCTATACCAGCTTTGGCCTCATGCATTCATCTGCATGAAGAAATAAATGTAACATGTGTATGATTCTGCTAATTTGGATGTTCTGTCCTTTGTAACAGCCACTAGGAGTGGGATTCTAGAGGTTATTTATTCAAAGCCACGCAGCAGAAGACAATAAAGACTCAGTGTTACAGATTGAAGAGCTGGTGGCTCTTGCTACTTCAATTGCTAAATAGTTAACAAAGCCATTGACGATGAGCAGTGACATATCAAGCTACATTGCAGCCAGAGACAAAAGAAAATAAATCACAAATCAAATAATAAACAACTTCATCGAAAGTTTGGATGTAGTGGCACCGTGGTTCACGAATTCAGTTCTCTCCATGGTTCTGGCTGCAAGCTGATCAAGATAGGAACCAAATGACATTTCCCCATGTCTCCATCCTCACTGATGATCAGAACCAGGTCGACATTGACCCTGACCATTCCACGGAGTGCAGTTTGGTCTGGTCCAGCACAGTTTCCAACCAGAACCATGGGAAGATCAAGTTTGTGCACCCAGGTCCCACTGTATTTTGTTCATCATAGTCTTGCGTTAAATTTTGTTTTAAACATAATGTGTTTTGTAATTTTTTTAGTTTTTTTAAGAACAAAAAGTGTGACAGAAAGAAACAGCATTAGAAATTATATAAATTTTCACTAAACAAAGTAATAGGAATTCAACAATCGTTGCTGTATTACATGATGTTATCTTCAAATTAGTTGTCAGGTTGCCAGACATAAATGTGCAAGGTTGGTTTAAAAAAATAAAATAAAACAGTTGTAATAAATTCAAAAAGAAAAAATAATAATAGAATAAAAAAATTTAAGCATTAACTATTCCTTTCAAAAGACCAACAGAAATCAGCAGTACAATTACCCAAACTATTCTGCATATATAGCTAAGTATATCTTTTCCCTTTCTTTCATTTGTCCTTCCCCTCATCCCAGTTTTCCCTTTCCATTGAACAAAGTCTTTCCCTTTCACAGATTC
>PVKN010026165.1:0-13901 GCA_004027915.1 Capromys pilorides
TAGCCTATTACTCCAAAATGCAGGAAGCACCAGAGTGCACCACCAGCCCCAGCAGCAGTGGCAGCGGCAGCGGCAGCGGCAGCGGCAGCTCTTCGTTTTCCAGCCAGGCAGCAGCCAGCATAAAAGAGGAGGAAGGCAGCTCGGAAAAAGAGCACCCACCAGAGGCTGAGTACATCAGCTCCCGCTGTGTCCTCTTCACCTACTTCCAGGGAGACATCAGCTCCGTGGTGGACGAGCATTTTAGCCGGGCCCTGAGCCAGCCCAGCAGCTATATGCCAAGCTGTGTCAGCAGCAAGACAGCCCGAAGCTCCGGGCCCTGGCGAGGTGAGGAGCCCGCTGGGAGGAGCTTTGGGTTCTTGGCCTAGGGTCCACTCTGGTACCCACAGACCTCAACTGGATGGAAAAGGAGAGAATGAGGAGCATTTGGGGTGGGGAGGCAAGGGCCTGGGTCACGGGTCTGTTGGAGAGCAAGACAGGGCTCTGGAAAGACACCAGCTTTGGAGCCGGAGGCTGGGTTTGCCTGCTAGCTCTGCCTGGAGGTCTAGGACCGAGCTCGCAACAACTTTTGAGGCCATTCTTTACCAGTCTCTAAAATAGAATAATCTTGCCCTCCCATCCATCCCCAGGACAGGGACAGCAGACATTAAATTGTAAAGGTGTAATGTGTAAATAGAAGCAGGGCTTCTAATCCCAACTCTTACTTAGGACTGAGGATTTTCCCCCAGAACAGGGGAAAGGCCACTTTCCTAGTTTCTGCAATGGACCAAAGAAAAAACCCAAGAGGTTGCTTCCCGAAACAAACCCGCGCCTTTGTCAGGGCCTCACTGGAGATCGGAAAGCAGATGAGGTATAGGACCAACGGATCCCTACAGTGAGGTCTTTTCAAAGAAAAGCAACAAACCCAAATCTAGAGCTGTAGAGCTATGCTGCTAATGGTTTCCTCAAAGCACACCTGAGTGCTGCTTTTGCCCTCTGAAAGCTCAGCTTTCCTTGACTGCCCATGAACTACATACAAGTAAGGAAACCAGGTAGTCAACTTGCTCTCTGGGCTATTTCTGATGCGCTGAGATGGAAGAGAGGACTTTGCTGTTGTTTTCACTTGTCGTTTGGGGGAGATGACAGCCCTTACCCGTCCTTCCTTCCCTTTTCTTTTTCTTTGCCTAGAACAGTATCGCAAACCATGAGGGTTACATACAGAGCATTCTTCCACCTTCGGAGCCTGCCTCCAGCTGGGTGGCGCCGCCTTCCTTGAGCAGCCTCCACCTGCTCTCACAGCACTCCCGGCCCCAGGGTTAAGCCCTACTGACCATACGGATCGCGATTTTTCTCACCTGGATGTAGAAAGTTTACTGGTTAAAACGTAGGCGTCCAGCAGCCCTGTCCCTGCCAACGCCTCTGCAAGTTTCCTTTTCGTGCGCTTCCTCGCGCAGGCCACCGGGCGCGGCACTGGCAGCAGGTTCCAGGAGTGCCTGGCCGTGGGGCTGCTCAATGGGGACGGAGAGGGATGGGGCGCGACGGTGAGCTGCTCACCGCTTTCCCTGCCTCTTTTCCTCCCGCAGAGGGGCCCTGCCCGATGAGCCAGCGCGGCCTCCCCGCGTCCTTCTGGGGCGGCGCGTACCCAGCGGCCCCGCTGGGCGCCCCGCTCGCGGCGCCCCCGGAGCTGCCCTTCGCCGCTGACCCCTACGCCTCCGCCGGCGCCGCCGAGGCCTGGACCCCGCACGCGCCCTACGCGCTGGGCTCCGCGGTGCACGAGGTCTACGCACCGCGCCTGGACGCGCGCTTCGGGCCGCTGCTCATGCCCGCGCGCCCCCGCCTCGGCCCCACGCCCCGCGGCCCAGCCTGCGAGCGCCCAGCGCGGCCTGAACCGCCCCCTGGGGCCTGGGCTGCACCCCCTGCACCCTTCGGAGGCCCTGCCGGGGATAGTGGCCTGGGCCTGGGCGCCGATGCAGGTAAGTGGAGACTGGGACCAGGGACGCGGGTGGGGAGCTGCGTGGCCTGGACTCTACACAAATGCAGACGGCCCCCAAGCAGCCCCAGCTGGGCGGCGCCTGAGGGCCACGAAGGACTTTTTTAAACGAAATTTGATGTAAAACTCCGGGCTCCGCTGTCCTGCACTGTGGTTCCCAGCCACGAGTGACAGGGAGGAGGGGACTCCAAAGGATAGGGGCGCTGTGGTAGGTGTCAGGGTGCGTGCTGAATTTCCTGGGCTAAATGTAGTATTTAAATTCTCATCTCCGTCCACCGTGTTGGCAAGGTGGCGCCTGAAGAGTTCAGCCTCCAGTCGCTACTGGAGGGCGCTGAGCCCCAGCGCCCCTTCCGCGACTTCTGCTCACCAAGAGACTCTCGGGGCTCAGGTGGCAGCTGTACTGCCAAAGTAAATGGGTCTCCCAGATGTAAAACTTAAAGAATAAGGCTTTGGCTGCTGTGCCAGGGTGCTGAGTCTCTGGCTTAAAAAGTTGAATTTGGAAGGCACATTCTATGAGGTGCTGCTTTGTGTGTTTTATGTTCAAGGAAAATGAAAACAATAGCTCTGCCATAGAGGAGTGCAGGGGTCACACTGCCCCTCCTGCAGGTGCAGATGTGACTTTCCAGTTGCTTGGCTTTTATTGTCATTCACCCCACTCCTCCAAACCCTGCAATGACTATCACACTAAACAGTGCTGTTTGTCTTTCTCTTTTCTTAAATGTCTTGTGCCTTCCCTCCACACCCCTCTCCCCCTCTCTTCTCCTCGCCCTGTGTCCCTCTCTTCCTCTGCCCCTTTTATCTTCTCTCCGTTTCCAGGTTTGCAGCTTCAGGACAAAAGCAAGGATCTGTACTGGTTTTAGACAGCCCACTTCTCCCCTAGGTGCCTACGCAGTGCACGTGGTAGCCCCGCGGTGAAGTGGAGTGGGTTTGTAACGGCTTCTGATCTTGGTTTGCAGCTCGGCGCTACTCACTCTGTGGTGCACCCCTTCTGAGCTGATCGCTGAGGAGGGCCCCCTCCCCCCTTCTGACCAGCCGTGGAGGCTCCCGGAAGGGCAGGCAGAGGCTTCAAACTCCTCAGTGTACTGGGAAAGCCAAAAACCACATGTACAGAAATGTCATCCAGAATTAATCTCTCCTGCCAGAAGAGCAGACCCAGAGACTCTGAGCTATGCTTAATGACTTTGGCCAAATCACTGGAAATATCTGCGGTGAAGCTGCTTACTTGGGTGATCTGATACCATAAGATTTCTTGGAATGGGGGAAAGCAAAAGAGACCTTTTGGTGTGAATATTTTTTATGCTGATGTGAAGTATTTCCTTACGTAGTGTGGCCACGGCGCTTCTGATGTTGTCAGTGTCCTCAGATTCAAGGCCTGCAACACAGACTGTGGTAGAGAAATGAGAAGAAGCCGCTTCCTTCTTCCTCAGGCTCGGCCTCCAGCTCCCTCCGCCTTCCCACCACACAACATCCACTCCAGACAGAAAGGTAGACTTTTTCCTCAGTCTGCGAACGCCTCCTCCTCAATATGAGTGGCAGGGGGCTGATCAGGAGCCACCTGCCCAAGTCTTACTGAAATGCAGCTGTTGTTGGACAACTGTTGAAAACTCCAGAAATACATCGAGCAAGGTGGCACTTCCAGTGTGTGGCAGGACACTGCAGTTGCACCAGATATATATTATATATTTGTACATATATCATCTTTTTTATAAGGCACGTTTTATGATGAAAGATGAAACCCTGTTCTGCCTTCTCCAGCAAATCCTGGCCCTCCTCTCTCCTCTGGGTGAAAAACTCCACAAGTGTCCCCTCTGTCTTCCCAGAGAGCAGCTAGGAATCGCCACAGGGAGACTCATTCATGGGGTCAGCAGCATGTCCCTCAGTTCTCTCGTCTTTATGGTTGTGATTGGTCACTTTTGTGTTGGGACAGGGGAAGAGGTCTGGGTAGGGGCGAAGCTGAAGGTGATGAGGAAGATGAAACAAACATTAAAGTTGTCTGTTTACTATGAGTTCACTGTGTTGTTTCATAAGAAGAAAACAGGGCCAGGGATATAGCTCAGTGACAGCTGCCTGGCAAGCACAAGGTCCTGAGTTCAATCCCCAGTACCAAAAAAAGGAAAGAAATACAGTAGTTTTCCTGTAGTGGAACAAAATAATTTTTAGTAGTCTGATCTGATGTCAGCAGTGTTGTGAGACATACACACTCACACATCAGTTTTTCCAGAGTGTCGCCGGGCTGTGAGGTCTGCCAACCCTTCTACTTCATTTCATACTGAGGGATGGGAAGACCATGGCAGCAAAACCAGAGCTTAGTTGGTGGAATCTGGGGTGCAGGAGTAGAGTGGACAGGGGGCACCACTGTAGCTCCCTCCAGCAGATGCATTTCCAGAAGGGAATGGCTATTCTAAATTCTAGACTTTAAATTGTGAGCTCATTAATAAAAAGTGATACTGAAATACTGGTTATTTTATATTCTAATAAGTTATGCTAGGAAACCAAACCTTCTAGGCAAAAAAAGATTATTAAATTCATAGTCTTTCTCTCCTTTATTCTTAATGCCAGAGTTGCTTGTGATCATTCTCTAAAAGACCCAGGAGATGCATTTTGTGCTGGGCTCAGATTTGCCTTGTACCTTGTTCGGGCATAGACACACAAGTCCGTATCTTGATTGTCACTGCCATAGGAGAGGCAGACACCACTTACCCTGGGCTGGAAGCAGTTGAGGAAGCTGTGGAGCGTGACTTGGGCCACGTCCCCCACCCCCTTGCTGTCCCATAGTAACCCGTGAAGTGCATTTACTCACTGTGGGGGCTATACAAGACAGAAGGCACTGCACGGTTATCCTGCTGCAGATGCGACAACTGATAACTAGCTGATATTGCTTCTTATATACCAGGCACTGACCTGAGGGCTTCGTGGGAAGTTTCTCCTAGGTCTCCACATTTGAGATGGTACTTATTAGGATGATGTCTTTCTTACTGTAAGAAAGCTGAGGCACCCAGAGAAGAAGTAATTTGCCCTGTAAGTGGCAGGGCCAGGATGAGATGTGAAGAACCTGGCACAAAGGTCAGCGCCATCTGCTGTGAGCGCAGCGATCCAGCTCAGATCTCGCTGTTAGCAAGAACTGACCTTAGAACTTGCTTCTCCTTCCTTGTAAAGCATGGAGAAAGAGGCAGGGATTGACACTGTGTCCAACTCACCATGTCCCGGGCCTCAAAGACACTTACTTGTATGTCCAGGAAGATGCAGGGTTCTTGCTGCTGCCTCTCCTAACAGTTCATGTCGGTGTTCAGCAGCCTCTCTGCTCTGAGTTCTTCACACCCAACCTGACCAAGCCTTGTCAGAGTTAGCCTGAGGTTTGGACACTGAAGCAATAACTAAAATTAACCTTGGACTTCTCTGTGGATTTTTTTAATCCCCGTTTCCCTGGCGTGGCTCCCTGGTGTATACAAGCACAAATAAGATGCGGCAAGTCTCAGTGTGCCTTTGGGACTCTGCCCCTGGAAGACAAGGCACCACAGGGGGGCCTCCACTGGCCTCTCCCCGAGGTTTCCATGTGGGAGTGCTGCTAGGTCTGTGACCACAATCCCAGGGAGCATTTTCCTGGCTACTAGGTTCTTGTTGCCAAACCCCACTCCTGAGTTGTGTCTGACCTTAATATCAGATTGCCCATGAGGAGACTCATTCACTGGAAGGAAGCAGTCTTCGGGCAGTGTTGCTGCAGGGCGGCTCAGGCTCAGCAACTCGGCAGTGGCCGTCACATGGCCCGTCACTGTTTTATATCCTCCTAAAGTAGAAACGAAAGATGAGTCAGAGCTAAGGTCCAGTTCTGTCTATCGAGATTGTCAAAGGGAACTTTAGAATTAATGGCCCTAGCTAACATGGTTTAGGTCCTCTGAGTCATACCACAAATTCCCATGCCTGTCTGGCTACTACTAGGGACACCCTGCAGATTCGAGAAGGTTGTGGTTATCAGAACCTTCTGAGTCAGAAAAATGACACTCAGAAGTACAGGCTGCCACGGGCAAGGTGAGCGTGACATTTTCATATTGCTCAGCCTGTTGAAGGTCTGAGGAAAGCCAGCTCCCTTGTCACACCACCCCTGACACACTTTCCTTCTGTCCATGGCCAAGCCAGAAAGAGGTGATGAAAGGGGGAGAGACTGCACCACCCCTCCCCGGAATCCTCTTGCCATCGCCTCTGGCTGAGAATGCAGTGGCTGTGCTGCAGGGAGCCCAGCCTGCGGCTGAAGAGGCCTCCAGGCTGGCTCTCCTCCCTTTGAAGTTCTATCTGGATGTCTGGCAAAGCCTAGCGATGACCTCAGATTGATCCGGCCGGCCTGCGTGGGATGTGGGCTCCAGGCTCCAGCGGCTGTGCGAAGCTGCCCTGGCCCCTTCTTCTGGGTGAGGCTTACATTTTCTGTGCCCCTTTGCATCCAGCTTCCACTTTGCCTGTGTTTCTGCATTCCACTGGTAAGCCAGCAGCTCCTCCTCTGCATGCATGCAGTGAACTGGAGGAAGTACAAATGATGAAGTGTAGGCAACTGCTTTCCATGGTAATACCATTTCCAGGTGCTGCATTTTAAGCTTTAATTCATAGAAGCATGAGAGAAAAATACAATTGATTTTTAAACAAAATCAAAGAACACCAGCTTCCTTTAAACTTCCTTATAAACTGCTTAAATTTGCCAGTCTCCATGCAAGGAAGTTTCAGTTGTGCACTGCAAGGCCCTTGTCCAATGGGTTCCAGGCTTCCTTGCTGGAGTTTTAGGGTTCAGTATGTACCCCTAAATCTGGTGCAAGGCAGACGGCATCGTTACTCCTGTTGCTGTTTGTGTGTGACAATAGTGACAATGTGAGCCACGAGGTGAAGCCAACATCAACTTCGTATTTTCTACACACCTGCTGTTCCTCACGACCCCCAGATAAACGTAGCTCTGATGATGCAAAGCCGGCGCCCACCCGCAAATTCTGCTTGTCCACAGATGGATTCCTGTCTGTGGACATCAAGCCCTCAGACGGACACAGATGCAAACAGTCCTTCACTATATAGATCGACTGTACTTCACTCTCCTTGCCTCTCATTCCAGCCCCAGAAGGGCTGGATCAGGGAGGAGACACTTGATAGCTGCTGTTTCCATGGCTGAGATAGTTGTGAAGTTAGCGCATAATCTGAAAGCAGAAGCTAATAAATTACAGGGTGCTAATTGGAGCTGGAGCGGGCTGTCAATCACAGAATCCTAAACACAGAGACCCTCATGGCCTAAAAAGGCAAAGCAGGGCAGAAGCGGATCCCAGCTGTTTCACCCCGACCTCCGAGCACACACGGCCAGGGCCGAGGGGACCTGCTAGCCCACGCTGCCCATCGGCGGCAGGTGGGTGTGCTTTGGGAGGAAGAGAGTAAAATGGCTTGCAAAAGAGTTAATGGTCAAACTTTAGTATATATGGAACCTACTAGATAATGATGATTTTGGTAAAACATGTTACTCTTGACTTCAAAATCTTCCCTTGGAAAAGTTAGCTGAAAACGCCGTCTCCTAAGGAAGAAGTCCTGGTGTCCTCGCTTGCGAGCTCAGCCTTTCCACGCTTACAGCAACAGTGTATCCTGGTCCTCTGCCTGGCTTCTAGATTCTCTCAGGAAACCAGTTCCACGTAAGCTCAGTGTCCAAAGTGGTTTTACTCAAACTACTCTTCTTCCACCACTATTTCTATTTCCTATTAAAATGCATAAACGACTATATAATCATCGTTACTTAAACAAAAAATGGTAAAGTAAACCAAACTTCAGAAAACAAAGCCAAAGAGTTAAAATCTTCTTTCCTAACCTATTTTTGCATCACTTGCATGATCATCAGTTGCTTATTAAAAAGTTATATCAAAATTTCTCCGAGTTTATACCTGCATTCATAACTAGAAATTTTTTTTTTAAATTTATCTCGTAGCGTGGAAGCTTATTTAGAATACTTTTAGGTTTTTACTCAGGAGAAAAAAATCAAGGATCCTAAATTCCAAACGCACACTTGGTAGCAGCAACTATTATAAGTGGGGCTGCCTGTGACAACGGCATGCACTCTGGGAACAGCAGTCTGTCTGTCCGTCCTTGCTTTTGCAGCTGCACTATTAGTCAGTCCTGTGCCATAATGGCCCTTTGGGAAATAAGAAGTAAAGCAAAAAGCTTCTGTTCCTGCCTTCATGCAGGGGTGGCCGCTCATGTCGCGCCTCTCGCGCGCTCCGCAGGGCGTGCCAGCCTTCCTGAAAAGCACCTGGGTGCAGCTTCTCCCAGCACTGTGTGACTCAGTTTGCCCTGTATCTGGTGTTTCATGGAATTTCGTGATGCCTTTGGAAGTCTGACCTGAAAGCCCACACTGCCTCTTTCCTCCATTTGTTTGTGGAGTCTGAAGGCACTGTTTTGACCTCAGGCGGTTGCTTAGAAGGTAACAGAAGGGTGCTGACAGACAGATTTTTGTAAGAAACAGAGAGCAGAGCTTATGCTATTTGTTCTTCCTTGTTCAAAGGCTTTTTATAAAAACACATTCTTCACTCAGTTTTTTGAAGGACTAAGAAAAGAGCCTGTAGGCTTAGGCTTGCACCCTGAGGGAAACTAACTAGGAAGTTGTATTCAACTGGAATTAGGCAAAAAGTTACACCAGCTTTACACTGAAGGTTCCCAACGAGTTGATAATGATGACACCCCTGGCCCCTGCCACCTTGCACCAACAGCTGCGATGTTTGGTCATTTGATGTCTAAACAATGGCTCCAGGACAAAGAAGCCAGAAATTTTATCCCAAATGGGGTCAGACCATCTCCTAGTTTTTCTTGAGATACAGACTATACTTAAAGCAGAAAAGGAAAATAAATAATGTTCCCAGCTATGTTTCCACCCTTGTTGACCGATCAGTGTGGCTTTCAGTCTTCAGAGGCAGAGCGCACAGGAGCCCTTGGGTCTTCCTAAGCTGCGGCCACAGCAGCGGCAGTCATTGCACGTGCGAATTACCCAGAGTAGCAGGGTGCACAGTGTGAAACGCAACGCTCCCACATGTGTAGTGTTATTTCTGGGTGCAACCTGTCACTTCCTTTATCACAGGGATTTCTAACTTGACCTCAGTTCTATACCTTTTAGTTTTTACAAAGGCACTAAAGCCTGCTTAGGCAAGCAGAGGAACTGGGATTCGATTCCTGGGACCGAATGCTGCACCAACACCCCCGTCACACACACACACTGAGCGGGTGACCAATTTTGGGCATGGTGGCACATGCCTGTAATCCCAGCACTGGGAGGGTGAGAACATGAGGATTGCTACGAGTCCGAGCTGCATAGTGAGACTCTATATCAAATACTTAATTTTTTTAAAAGGCACTAAAAACAATTCTTGTGTTTGTTTCTACCTCCACATCAGTGTTCTGAGTGAAGCCGTCTCCTCTCAGTGTCCTGAGTGGCACAGGAACGCCACCAAATGCATTCTCCCCAAAAGCAGCACAATCCAGAAGTTTCCTGCTCGCCAGAGCATAGCTGTTGTCATGGACGCTTTTCCTGGTCAGGCCCATCGACACTGTTTCCTCTCACACCCCAACAAGGTTCTTAGAAATTTCTGTCTCCCTCTGTGGGAAAAACTTTACCCTCAGCACTGTTTTCTCCAAATGGGACCTCACCCTGAAGTGTACCTAGGTGCACTGGGCCACTAACCGTGTGGTGCTGACGTGGCTTCTGCTTTAGAAATGACATGTCCTTCCTTCAGGCTTTCAGGCCACAGAATCCCAAGGCCTCGCGTGTGCTCTGGGCTTCTCCTTACCCCAAATCTAGCATGTGTTGTGTTGAATAGGAGCTACCAACCATTGAGAAAAGCACACGTTAGCACATCAAAAGCTTTATGTATAAATTACAAATAGGTTTATCCAGTGTGTGCAGTACAAACATTTAAAAAGACAAAAGTTCCTGGATGCTGCTTCAGCTGGGAAAACCCTCTTATTACTGTGGGTAGAGCGTCCCTCGTCACTACCCTCTGCCCAGGGACACTGCCTCCAGCAGCAGCATCACCCCTCCTCCTGGAATCGTGGCTTTTTCCTCTCTCCTGCAGCACTGCAATTAATAAAATATTTCCTGCCTCAAGCAAAACCAGAAAGCTCCCTTGACCTATTCCTGGGGCTTCTCCCTCATTCCCTTTAGATGGCAAAATAACCTCAGTAATTTTCTTGCCCTCTCCGTTTGCTCTTCTGCCTTCTCCTCCACCCACAGTAACGTGGCTCCTGTGTGCATTGGCGTGGCTTCAGGGAGCTCCACGTGGCCCAGCTGAAGATCTGTGCTGACTGTCTTGTTTGTCGTCTCCTCACTGGGTCACACGTCAGTCTGGAGCCCAGAGAAGGCCCCACATCCTGGACCATGCTCACCAGTTCCCTGCAGCAGGGGTAGCACCTGGAGCTGGGGCTGCTCTGGAGTTGGCCTGTGGGGCTCCACAGTCCTCAGGAGCCACCTGGTCTCTGCAAGAGCCCTGCTGGGATGCACAGAGTCACACAGACACCACGAGCCCCACAAACCCTTAGTGTGCTGGGGCTCACGGCCATTGCCCTGGAATTCCATATTGGCTTTAATTTGCCCTATGGGCTGAGGGAGGAGATGAAAGAAGAGCCATGTTCAGAGGTTCCCACCTGAACTCCCACACTGGAATCTTCTACTCTGGACACCAGTGCCAACTCAGACCCTCCTCTGAGAGTTGGACGTTTCTGGGAGTCTTCCCTTCTCTATAGGTACCTGCCATGGTGTCATAGGGCCTTTCCCCCAGGACCTGTTGACTTCCATAGTTGATGGCTATGAATTTGAAAACTGGCTCAGATCTGGGAATGGAGCAAGGATCATGATTTTCATTTGCGTGACCATGGCAGCCTCCTCCTGTTTTGCCTTTGTGAAGGTTAATTTTAGATATCAACTGACTAGGCTAAGGAATACCTAGATGGCTAGTAAAGCATTATTTCTGGTTGTATCTGTGAGGTATTTCCAGAAGACACTGGCACTCAAGTGAGTGGGCTGCAGAAGAAAGAACCCCATCCCTCAGCATGGATGGGCACCATCCTGTCAGACAAGTCCAGAAAGAACACAGATTCGCCCTCTCTCTGTCTCTCCCTTCTTCCACTCACCTCTCTCTGCTTATCATCTCTGTCTCTCTACCTACCCATCTCAGCTGTAGCACTCTGTCTTCCCCTGCCTTTGCCCATCAAAAGGCCTGGTTCTCTGCCCTTCGGACTCTAAGCCTTGTACTCCCAGCCTCCTAAACTCTCAGGCACTTGGCCTTGAGGTTACAGTTGCATCACTGTCTCCCCTGGCTGGAAGGTCTTCAGATTTGGGTTGAACTAAGCTACTGGTTTCCCTAGTGTCTGTCTATCTATCTATCTATCTATCTATCTATCTATCTATCTATCTATCTATCTATCTATCTATCTATCCACCATGTACTGTCTATCTCTATCATCTGTCATTTATCTACATATCCCATTGGTTTTCTCTGGAGAATTCTGACAATAGTCTTTTAATGACTGTAGCTGTAGGTGCCAGTCTCTTCCACTCTGGAATAACACCTTTTTTTTTTCTTTTTTTTGCGATATCTGCGATTGAACTCAGGACCTTGTGCTGGCCAAGCAAGCACTTATTCTACTGAACTATCTCCCTGGCCCCCAGTTGTTAACCACCTTTACAAATCTTTGTGGTCAGTCCCCTTGGGCTGGCCCTTCCCCATCATGCAAATGGAGTCCTCCAGCTCCTAAAGATCCAGTAAAGCCATCCAGTCTATTTCCTCAAGTCTGTGTCATGCCTAGGGCTGTCAGCAAGCTCTGGGATCATCTCTCCTGCCCTCCTGAGCTTCTTGGCAGTGCTGAAAGAGATGCTTGGCCCTCTCACTGATGCATTCCTGATAACTGATGGAGAATGAGTGCCCTGGGGCTCTCCAGCCTCACATGACGAGTCTCCTCCATCCCCGCTGCCCTCAGCTGCCGCCTGCCTTCTGCCTGCTTGTAGGGAACTCACGCTCTCTCTGGACTTTCAAGCCCGGCCTAGCCTCAGCTTTCTGGGCCTTTTCTAGGTCACTCAGTCTCCTGTTCTAGGACAGCCTCATCCAGGGAGTGGACTCCGACTTTCTGCTCTGACCTTCCTGCTGCCCTGCTCTGACGCCTTCTGTGTGTAGCCCAGCCTGGCTCCCCTGGCGCCTGCCAGTATGTGTTAGTGAATTCTCAGCTCTCCCTTGGAATGTGATTTTTTTTCGTCTTTATCTGACCAGGGCATCTTCAGCCAGGAGACCCATTGGGCAGTGAAGAGGAAAGATGGGAACAAGTCCGTGGTCAGTTGGGAAAGGCCCTAGGTTCTCCTACAGACACAGTGGTAGTTCTCCCTAGGAGAGGTGGGCCAAGGTGAAAGAGCCAAAATTCTTGGAGCATCCACGCAAATACCTGGTTCTGTGTGTCGGGGTCTCTAGCCTTCTCAACAGACCTCCCCAAGTCCTAGACCATCGGAAGCTCTGCGCCACTGCACAAGGCTGAGATGGCACCCAAGGAATGTGTGTCTTGTTTCTTGTGTCTCCTCCTTCCTTCACCTAGCATGCTAAGACGGAACCTCCATAGAGGCAGAGGCTTGGTTTCTTGCTCTCTGTTCCTCAGGCCTGGAACTGCTTGATGTACAATGGTCACTTAACAAATGTTTATTGAATGAGTGAGTGATGAATACATGTATGGTCTACAAGGAGTTGATAAACTATAGTACATGCATCCTGAGGGATTTTATACATGCTTCAAAAAATATTTATGAGGAACTTTCAATGACAAGACCAAAAGCTTTTGTACTTATGTGACATGAAAGAAGCCAGGAGAGGACACCGTGAGCCCTCCATTGAGAGACAGCTGCAAGGACCCACGTCATGGGCACAGGCGGGCAATCCACACTGAGCAGGCCGTCTTCACCTCAGTTAGCTTGTTATAGAACACAGTCATGGATTTTATGGGGACAGAGATCATAGAATGCCAAACTTTAGGATTCGAATGTCTTCACTGTCCTGTTTTCAGCATGGCCAAAGTTTCTATCTTATACCTCCAAAACACGGGCTGGTTCCTGTCCCTTTCTGGATAACCTGCAGGAGCAGGCCCACTTCTGTCCCTAACGCCTGTCTGTAGTGTGTTGTCAGTGCCCAAAGTCAGGTGGGAAGCAGCCAGTGGCATGAGGATTGCTACAAATGGAACCAAAAAGTCTGGACACCAAGATTAGAAATCAGACTTCACAGTGTGAACGCAGCACCACAGGTGGCCGCCGCCACACCCAGCCTTCTCCACTTCCAGCACAGCTTCATGACAGTGTTGGTCTCCCTGTGACTTCCGAGCGGTGCTGTGAGTCAGACCCGTCTCCAGACCCACTGTGAGCAAGGAAGGCATAGTTCAGGCATGAGAAAGTGCCAGAACGGCAGCCGGCCACTTGCTTCTCTTGGCAGAGGTCTTGGCCTGCCTGCAGCTCCTTCTCTCCTTTCTTCAGACTGCAAGACTCAGATTCTTTGGAGCACAGAGGACCCTTTGAATTATCTCTACTCTGGCTGGGCTCTGCAGCAAGGACCATGTAGTTCAGTCCTTCTTGGTTCCTGGTTACCATGAATGCAACTGGCATGACACCATCTGAATTCAGACTGCTTGTACCGACACAGCCATCTGTGAAAAGATACAGCAATCAGACTAGTGTCTGTTTGGCTTCCTTCATGCATAAGAATGTGAAGGCTCGGGCCGGCGAGATGGTTCAGTGGTCTAAAGCACCTGCTTAGGAGGGCTCAGGCAACTGCGGGGACTGCAGTTCGATCCCCGGCACCACATGCTGCGCCAGCGCCACCACCAGGGCAGGCTGAGCCAGCCACAAAATGAATAAATAAAGAAACAAACAAAACACAACAAGCAAACAAATAAATAAATAAATAAAATTTAA
>PVKN010026166.1:0-13901 GCA_004027915.1 Capromys pilorides
ATATGAGGCCCAAAACATGTTAAACATTACACAACTTCACTAATCACTGGATAGATTAATTTGAAAAAAAAATCATAAGAGAAAGTCTACGTTTTAAAAGACAAAATCAAGCGTTGTGCCTGAAGCAACTGAGACTCACATGCAGTAGAAAGATATTTGTACAGCCATGATTATATATGATTGGAAAGTTGACTTTACTAAAATGAAATGCGTATCCTAGCATTTCTACTAATGCACATATATGTCAATGGAAGTGTGTACATACACTCACCAAAGATGTACACAAGAGTGTTTATAGCAGGAATATTTTAATTGTCCCAGATGGAAACAATCCAATCTTTTAGTTGATACAGTAAACAAATTGGGTACTCATAACTGTGATACTTCAGAATAATGAGAATAAAATAGCTACAAATTTCACTGATAAATATGATTTTGATGAGTCATTCTAAAAACATAAGTAAAAGGCAAGATATGCAGAGCCATGGGTAGAAAGTTAAAAACAAAAACAGAAAAAAAAAAAATTCTGTAATTTTAGAAGTCTTAGGAACATTGTTTATTCATGAGAAAGTACCACTAGTAGTAGACCCAAGAAAGCTCTCACACTAATGTCTAATATCCTAATCAGATTCTTCTTATATGAATGTTCCTCTTGTAAAATTTAACTGAACTTGACTGTGAATATATGGGCATCTTTTTTCTACAAATTGCATACTTATTTTAAAGACGTTCGGATTTTAGTGGTTTTGGTTTTCCTATTGGCATAATGAATTTGAATGTGTGACCTGTGACCCAAGAGAGCTGAGACACATACACTGCTGACTACTGCTGGTCTATTGAAAGGGACAGTTAGTGCTTAGTTTTTTCCCTTCTTTTTAGTTCTTTTAATTCAAAAATAATAATTAATTGATTAATTAGTTGATACTACGAGGCTTGGACTCATAATGACCCTCCTGTCTCAGCCTCCCCAGCACTGAGATTACAAGCATGCACCATCACTTCCAGTTTGGGGGCAGCACAGTCTGCCCAAGGTTCAGGGGTCAGCACTGCATGCAGTACCAGGAATCAAACTCAGGTCCTTGCACTTCCAGGCAGAAGCTTAGATCACAGAACCATCTCTCCTGACTCCTTTTTAATTTTTTTGTCTTTTTCTTTTTAGGACCAATTTTCCATGCTTACATCTGGTAATCTGAACAACTAATCTGTTGTTGTTCCTGTCCCTGCTGTGCCAGGGGGAGAATCATGAACTGTTTTCTGTGTGCAAAACCCCCGAAGTATGGATACAGCCTGAGAGACACAAAAGGTAACAGTTTTAACCAACTCCTCAAATGTCTTTTAGGATACATTTGACTTTTTGCCTTTTGCATTAGCATAAGCTTGATATAATTAATACATACACTCATCCAGGGAAACTGGTGCAAATGCAGGTGACACCGTGACCAGTCTACAACGTTCACAGAAGGGAGAGCAACGTGCGGGGCAGAAGGCTGCATGGGGTGGTCTTGTTTCACAGAGAAGCCTTCTTTTCAAAATCCTGAAAATCTGAAAGTTTTGAATTTCCAGAACAGAAAAACACACTGTTTCCTCTCTTAGGAAAATAGGACAGAATCCTGAAGAGTTACTCAGTTTTTGGAGCGAGGGAGTAGGGTTCAGTGTCCTGGGTCCTCGCAGCATGGACCTCGTGGGATAGCAGAAAAGGAACTGTCCCTTGTGGAGAAGCCTGGTTCCCTTTCTTGAGACCCAGGAAGTCTGGCCCTCGCTGGGCTGGAGGAAGCCGCACACTGGAGCAGCGGCGGTTAGCACCCCACGTCCTAGCCGGGAGAACTGTCACATTCCTTCTCTTACTGAGGACCCTAAATATGCACTAGGATCTTAGATTCTGGCTAGACTTCGCCAACCTGCCC
Source organism: Capromys pilorides (assembly GCA_004027915.1). Lineage (NCBI taxonomy): Eukaryota > Metazoa > Chordata > Mammalia > Rodentia > Capromyidae > Capromys > Capromys pilorides. The sequence continues at coordinate 1,905 of PVKN010026166.1, forward strand.
AGCAAGTCCCCCATCTGGTCCCCTACATGACCCACTCCTCCTCCTGTACTTCGCAAGAGACCCTTTTGCTAATGCACGTGGCCCGTCTCTTTTGCTTCGGCCACGAAGAGACCCAGAACACACACACTATCTGCTCTTCCAGTCCTGCTTTTACCTTTCTATTGTTCCTTCGAGCAGGTCATTAAACTCTGCTTCTCTCTGATTCCAAAACAAATGTGTCTCCTCCTGCGTCACTCTTAAATCTGAATGATCCTCCACAGGGGTACCTCTGAAACCTGCTCTGCACCCTACAGAGTCACCCTGCATGGACGGCAGGACAGGCCGAAGCAGCACCTGCGCTGTCCCCACCCCCAGGGTGCCACCTGCACCCCTGGCCCGCTGGCTTGCTCTTTTCCTAGGAAGTTTCTCCCTCTCCCTCCCTCCCACTGAGGGCCACCCTGACCACCCCACTCTGCTTTTCTGAGTTTCCTGTTCACTTGTTTTTGAGGCTCCTCACCCGCAAGAGTTTTCTCTCCCCACCTGCAGGCCAGCACTCTGAAGATCAAATTAGCCGGGAAGCCTGAGCCTGAGCCTCCGTGTCTGGGGTCCGCAGCCTGGGAGACCGTCCCAGTGTACCTCAGCTATCAAATCCAGTGAACAATTGCTGTGTACCATTAAGCAGCTTTGTGTGGGAATGTAGAATCTGCTGTATGATGTATGTTTAAAGAGATTATTTAAGGCACGATTTGTGTTTATGGTCCCAAGATAAATTATAATCACCTTTGTTTACCTTCTATTCCTTTCATAATTAACTGACAACCTATTAGCATACATTTTTTTATCCCAGGAGTATTAATTATACATAATTTAAATCATAAGCATTTATTTCGTATCAGTGGGATGAATAAAACATTTACCCGCTTATAGCTACTTGAGGTTAACATTTTTATACAAAAAAACTCACCTGAGACTTCCAATCAAATTATCAGATTTTTAATTTTCTGTTACATAATGATACTGCACCCGGCATCATAGTATTTTATTCCACTCTTGACTAAACAATCATTTAGCAAAATGTCATGCTGGCAGCATTAATTAACCAATGATACATGCCTTGCTGCACAGAGATGTAACTCATAAAACTGTGGAACTTGGTACGATGTGCATTGGGAATCGAATGCCAACAACAGCGTAGCGAAGGCACCAAGAACCCAAACTCTTGGTTTCCGGCTCTCATTCATTTAAACTTTAAAGGTAAATACACTTGCAGCCAGACAAGGCAGGGGTCTGTCCACAGCCCACGTGATCAGTAAGGAAGTGCCAGGGATTGGGAAATGGTGTAGACATCTTGGACCAGGTTTGGGACCTGGGTCTGCAGCTCCAGCACCTGGCTCCAGCACTCACTTCCTCCCCGACTGGATTCCAAGTTGCTCTAGTTCAGTGGCCATAGGCTCCATGCATGTGAATGCAGTGGGGGATGTTCTCTCTCAGAACATGGCATGGCTGGGCGTGGTGGCAGATGCTCATGATCTGAGAAGTGTGGGGGCAGTGGCAGGGGAATCACAAGCTCAACTCCAGCCTGAGCAATTTAGTAACTTAAGGAGATCCTGCCTCAAAGGAAAAAGGGCTGGGACTATGGTTCAGTGCAAAAGCCATGATTTGATTCTCCGTACTGTAACAAAAAAGCAAACTAACAAACAAATGATAAATAAATAGAAGAGAGACAGAGAAAGAGAGAGACAGAAGAGGAAGAAAGAAAGAAAGAAAGAAAGAAAGAAAGAAAGAAAGAAAGAAAGAAAGAAAGAAAGAAAGACAGAAAGAAAGAAAGAAAGAAAGAAATGATTGCTTCCAAAATGTACATCCAGACGCTTGGCCATGAAAACTAATGAGCAAAGAGAAGGAGTAAACATATTAGTAGTGATGAACGTGCATAGTATCCCCCCCCATTAGTTATAATGATAGATTTCTTGCCAAAAAATATTTTCTTTAAAAACTATTCCAGGGCAACCCACTCTGGTCACCTTCTGTCCATCTCTCTGACAGAAGCTTTCTTTCCACAGATAAATATATTCTGCTCATAAAAGAAGAAAAATATCCCAAAGGAAAAACATGGTTCATCAGTGCTGAAGTTGAGCCTCTCTAAGAACGCAGTCTGCTAATTTGAAACTTGAATCTTCAGCTCTTCCAGATCTCTTCTCATGCTTTGCTTTTGTCAAAAGTCGAGCTCCAGTGATTCAGAGTTGGGATCCCTGATGGATTCTTCCCCAAGTCTTCTGACTAATGGAGACTCTCAGTGTAACTGTCCATTTAGACAGGACACCCCCACACACACCCCCGGATAAACAACATGGCGCTTTTGCTGCTCTCTACTTCTCCAGGCCACCCCCAACCTGGCACCAGCACTCACTTCCTCCCTGCCTGGATTCCAAGTTGCTCTAGTTCAGTGGCCACAGGCTCCATGCATGTGAATGCAGCTGGAATCCACAGCTGTGGACACGTTCTAGGAGGTCTGCCTGGAGCCCAAACACTTCTAGGCATTGCCCTGTGAATTTTGGGGGACGTGGAAACTGTGCGTGGCTTGCATGGCTGCTTGCCTGGGATCTTTCTCTGGGTCTGTTCAGAGATATTCTCAGTAAACTGTAGTTAAAAAAAATCTACCTGAGCTTTTTCTCAAAAGTAGATTCAGGGCATGACTATGTTGGAAAGCCATGCTTGCTAGTGGGCTCCATGTCCACCCACCTGCAGGTGTTTTGCACAAGAAAGACCTTGCTCCACTCTGGGCATTCCAAAGTAAAATAGCATTACTGCTGTGTCCACAAGCTCATAGTCTCCAGGCAAATCTGTATTCCCCTTGGATTGCATGCTAGACAGTCCTTAAAGAAGTGTCTAGCATGAGTGATCTCCAAGCCCATTCCTAATGGAGAATGACAGAGCTGAAGTAAAAAGCAAAATGAGCACCCTGGCTTTATACATGATCCTTGGGTACTCCTGGACCTGAAGTTAAAGGGAAAGCTTGTCTACTGATGTCATTTCTGCCCCTTTGAAGTCCTTTAGCACCATTCTACATTTTGCCATCACTATCCATTGCATTCTAATGGGTGAAACCAGAGCCACGTCAAAGATAAAAATGTATAAATTAAACTGCATCCAGAGCTTGACTTTGGAAAAAGGTGTCAGGGTGAATTATAATTGGCTTTAACCTGACTTCGCAAGCATCTCTGTAGACGTCAGGGCATACACATCAAGAGAATCAAAATACATGAGACATTGCCAGCTGTACAAAAGATGCTAAATATAATCCTCATAGCATACTCTAATAGTATTCTTATGTCATTTGCTATTTTTCCAACAATAAGAAATTGTACTGTCTCTAACCAAAAATAAGAAGGTTTGAGGCAAAATTTGACAGTTTCTAATTTCAAAAGGCATAGGAGTAGCAGTGATGGAAAGAATTTGGGCTGAGGATTTCAGTCCTGACACATGGATGTGACGTGTGGCTGAGCAGAAGCATGGGGAAGAAAGAACAGAGGTTTCAGGAAGCTATGGTTAGCAATTTAACAGGCTAAGGGAGAGGCTTCTGAAGTAGACTGCCTCTGTTCAAATCCCAGTCTCCCTAAGCAGAAAGAGCTAACTGGGGCAAGCCGCTTATCCTTGGGGTCTCAGCCTGAGACGTGAGTGGCTTTATCAATAGGACAAACTGAGGACCAGCCAGGGTGAGTTCTTTCCCTGAGTTTTGGCTCCGTGATTACTGGCATGAACCGCTTACCTTGGAGGTCAACTCCAGGCAAGGGTAGTGGACTGTTTTCACTCCAGTTAGCCATCATGCGGGAAAGACTGTTGGTCCTGGGCTCCTCTAGGATAACAGTGGGTCCCACTAAAAAGAAAATGATCAAGTGAGATTCAATACTCTCCCCTGTATATCTTATGAGCCTTCTTTTGGAAGGAAAGAGATGACTTTCAGAACTTACCAAAATCCTTGAGGCCACTCATGAGATCTTTAAATGATGAAAATGCAAACAATTCATTTATCATTCATTCTTTTGTGGCTAAGACACAGAAACTGAGGTACTGAAGCAAGTAAGCAACAACAGGAAGGATTTGCACTTGAACCCTCCAGCCTATTGGCGAAAGTTAGGTTACATCTTTCTTGCAGATTTGAAAGGTTGGATGCTGAGCAGTACGGTACTAGAGAGAGGCTTCAGGATAAGCAGAAATGCAGCCAATTCAAGGAGAGGGATAAGGCCTGGTCAAGTAGCTCAGCGGATTAAAGCTCCTATTTAGGCAGAGCACAGCGGCTGAGGTTCAGTCCATGGCATGTCATGCCAGCCCCACCTCCAGGGCCGGCTGAGACAGCCCCTTGCCTGTAATTTCAGCACTTGGGAAGCTGAAAACAAGAGAATCACTACAAGTCCAAGCTACACAGTGAGACCCTGCAGACCCTGTCCTAAATACATTAAAAAAATAGGTAATAATAATAATAGTAAAGGAGAGTGAGAGAGAAGTGGGAGGAAAAAAAGAAACTGAATAAGAAAGAGAATAAGTCACAGTTCTAACCGGAGAAAGCAACTTACAGAAAAGATGTTGAAATATTTGTTTCCAAATTACACCAATGCTAAGTGGTTTTAAGACAGCTAACTTTCATCATCACACACAGTTTCTGAGGCTCAGAAGTCTGAGCGTTGCCTAACTGGACAGCTCCAGCTCAAACTGTCCTGTGAGTTTTAATCAAGCTGTTGCCTGGCTGGCAACACAGAACCCCTTGAATAGACTGGAGAATCACTTCCAAGCTGGTGCACTGCAAGGCTGGTGGCTGGGAAGCATCATTCCTCCTTTCGTGGGACTCTTCATAGACATAGCAGCTGATTTCCCTTGGAGTAGATGATCCAAGAAAGAGCCATGGGCAGAAGGTTGGGTCTCTTCATAACCTAATCTGCTAAGTATTATAATCTCATCAGCGCTGTTCTATTCTACTGGACTAAATAGACCAACCGAGGCTCAGCATGGGAATGGATGACACAGCCATGTGGCTCACAGGTGGCGTCCCTGGTAGTCGTAACGGAGGCCTGTACTCCTCCAACACAATTATCTGTCCATCCCCAAAATAAGTGAGCAAAGAAATAAGACCCAGTTTCCTCCCCTAGTTTCCAGGATGAACTCCTCCACCCTCGGAGCCCTGTTCTTGCTGCCTCCCGCTGGGTCCCATCCCACATTGCGCCCCATCCCCAACCCATCTCTCCACTCGGAAGCTTCCCAGTGTTCCGCCCTGCTGTTCACTTGTGCTCTGTGGTCGATAAAAGGTCCCTTTCCCCCACTTTTACTGAACAGTCAAGATAACATTGGCTTCTGGTCAGCAACTTGTTTTCCCCGCCTCCGAGGCAGAGTAGCCAGAAAGGATTTTGTTTTGTTCCATTTTGCCTGCAAAGTGATGGGTAGCCAAATATGACTACAAATTATCTACATTGTTTTGATAAAGAAAAATATATTTATTTTCCTAGCACTTGGAAAACGTCGCTTGCTAGGGCCAGGGAATTGATGTCGCCCCCCAACTCCTGTCCCACACTCACCCTAATTGGAGAGCTCTGGGTACATCAGAGGATGTTTGCAGCTAAATTGGGGTATTATGAAAATAGTTCACAAAGCAAGTGGAAAGCTATATATAAAAATGATATTTACTTCTCATTTTAAATGAAGCCTAAGACAAAAGGCATATAGGTAAACACAGCTGCGACAGTAGTAGGCGTATAATCAAATGCAAAAATAATATTGGAAAACTATGCTAATTATTGTAATTAAATTGTGAACAGTATTGATAGAAAAATATCTTTAAAACATATAAAATAAAAATGGAGCTCAGCACATTATGGGAGTTTACACTGTCATATGTCAGGTACCTGCATAAAGAAACTGGGTCACCATTTCCCAGCAACCCCAAAGGACTGGAGACCGAATCCAGATCATCTTTATCATGGCCTCCAATTGCAAGTTTTGGCAATAAAGTGTGCTGGACCCCAATCCTGGAAACTGACAGACAACTGCAGAAGAAGCATGGACTTCAGAGTGAGGTTGATCATCATCTGAGCTGTAGTCCTGATACTCCTTCCCCGGTATACTGAATTCCCATAGCCCTACCTATAGCATGAGATGGGACCTTGAGATATTTGAAAGCCAAATTCACTTCTAAAAGGAGTTGCCTAATACAAAACGCCTGTTTCCTGAGTGCCGTGTTGCTCTTCCTGCACTGCTGTACTAGGGGCATGAAGGTCACACTCTTGCTCCTAATTGCCTGGGAGTTGAACAAATGGCTATGCAAATTTGGTTTGATCCTGAAACCAGGTATGTGCCCACTGTCTAGGAGACACAGTTGTGGCCTTTCACCTTAGTGTTCATTTTCCTCCCTGATTCTTTTATTTCCTTTGCTTTCTGAGGCAAGAACTCAACATGTAGTTCATGCTAGCCTCGGACTCACTATGTTGCCAAGATTGAGCTCAATCTCACGGTGACTCTCCTGCTTTAGCCTCCTAAGCGCTGGATTTCAGACGTGCCCCACCACACTAGTGCCTCTTCCATTCTTATGTTCTTAAAACAATTTTACCTCAAGATACTTGGTCAGGTACTAAGGACTGAACCCAGCATCTCTGCATTAAATATGTCCATAGCCCTTTTTTATGTTATTTTGAGACACAGGCTCACTAACTCTCTAAGTTTTTCATTTCTTGGGCTAAACTTTGTAAACCTCATGTCTAGCCTCCCAGGTTGCTGAGATAACAGGCCTGCATCACCATGCCTGGCCCCAGAAAGGTTTTGAAAAGCCTTTGCCTCTTGTCCTGGCCCAATGTGCTTCCTTTTAGGGTTTCCCTGGGTAAAGAAGCAAATTGGTCCCCCAGAAAGAGGCACACTGATGCCATTTCTCCATGTACCTTCTCACCCTCCCAGCAGCGCTACTGTGAGCAGCAAAGACTGTGGAGGGGCTTTCTGGTCCTCCCTATCCACAGTGTGGGGCATCCGTGCAGGTCTAGGCAGGCCTGTGCTCTCTGCCGGGCCCCTTCCATCCTAGCCTGGGTTTCCTGTACATTTCCCCCTCAGCACACCAACTCCCTCTTCAGCTTTCACTGAAAGTCTTCGCTTTTGCTTGAAGAACGTTTTTCAGTAGCTGGATCATGTACAACAGCTTCACAAATGTTTTTTTTTTTTTCTTCTCATTTCTGAAGGGAGAAATTGGTGAACTTGTTCATTCCTCAGAGCTGAATTCATTTCTCTTGCGAATTCACTCATTTTTCTGTTCTGGCGCAGAATTCTAAGTGTCATTTTTGTCATCTGCTCTAGCAGTTGTTTCTTTAAAGGAGGATGGACAATTATTTCACAAAGAAACTAAATTCATAATAAGTGGACATAAATTGCTGCATCTATCTCAAGTACAAATTATACGAATCAAGAGGGTGCAGGTAACTGGTATACGAGGCACTTCAACTTTGACCAACAGCCACAGAGCAAAAGCAGATATTCACTTAGCAAGGGAACAATACCTGCCCCAATCAGAGAACTAGAGCCAGAGGAGAGCATTCAATATAAGATGGCCAGCTTCCCCACAAAAAGCTATAAATCCTCAAAGCCCATCAGCCTCCATCATTTCATTACGAAATGAAAATCACAATAGAAGTCATGCCTGCTTGGAGGGACTCTGATAAGATATTTGGACAAAATTCTTTATATATTGCTTTTACTCAAGGTTCTTATCACTTTCACACCACTGAGACATGACACCTGATAGTCACAAATGAAAGGAAGAGAAGTGTATTTTGGCTCACAGTTCTTAGAGGTTTTAGCTCATAATTGGACAGCTGTAAGGCAAGAAAGCATGGCAGAAGGGGCTGGTAGAGAGGAAACAGATCATGGCATGGCAGACAGGAAGCATAAAGAGATCAAAGGAAAAGGAGAGAAACCCTTCCACATCATGTCCCCCATGGCCCACCTTTTCTGATTGGAGCCCAGCTCTAGCAGCAAGTCAGATACAACCTCCCATAATCCTTTTACCTTACAAAGTCCTTATCTTTGAGACTTTGGATGGACATCTCTGTATAAACAGTAATACCCAGAAAGCTAAATATTGTGCCATGTCTTTTATATGAGAAAAGCTAAAAAATATATGCAAGTTAATAAATAAAGAATTTAAATGAAGAGGAGAGGACAGGAAATCAGAAAGTAGGCTTATACAGATAGGGATGAGAACAGTCAAGAAGCTAGCTCAAAGGGAAGATAGGACTGAAACTGACTAAGATATATTAAATGTATGATCAGCTTCTCCAAATAATCCCTGTCATTATGCAATATCAGGGTGCACTAATAAGTTTAAAAAGCTGTGTGTCCTTTGCTAATATTATCTCATGTTACCTAATGTTAATCTAATATTATCAACTTGCCACTGAAATTCCATCTCGGAATTTCTCCATTGCTAGGGGCTGGGGAGATAGCTCCATGGCACAAGTACCTACCTAGCAAGTGCAAGGTCATGAGTTTGAACACCGGTCCTGAAGAAAAAAAAAATTTCTCCGTTGCTCCCAAGCCTTCTTTTTGAAACTGGGAGACTGACTGCTTCTTCTCTGTTTAGAAATAGTCAACAGACAGAGCCCAGTAAACTCCTATTTAGCATACTTTTATAGAATTCAACCAGACCTGATGGTTCATGACTATAAGCCTACCTCTCTGGGAGAATGGCACAAGAGGGTTACAAATTCAAGAACAATTTGGACACTTTAGCAACATGGTTAAACTGTATTTCAAAACTATTTAAAGCTAATTTGCCTTAAAAGCTGAGGCTGTGGCTCACTTTAAATATTCTAGGTTGAATCTGCAGGACTGCTGAAAAAAATCAGCACAAAGATCACTGTGCACATCCAATCTGTTTTGGCCTGGATCTCAACCAGTTAACTGCAGATGCAACATGTACTTCCTGTTTTCCCATGGGTCACAGGAATGCATGTGACCAGATACTCAGACACTGCTGCTTTGCTCAAGAATGCTTCTTCCCTTACCATTCTGTTTCAGTAACTGTCAATATTTTAAGATGTCTGTCCCTCTTAAAAGTATGGACTGGCATTGCACAGACAGGATAATGAGCAATATGACCAGGGTCAACTGAGGTACAAACGTAGGCTTGGAGTCCTTCAAAACTAAGAGAGCAGAAAACATAGCCTCTATGCATCACTCTGCATAGGAGCTTTGTGGTTGTTTGTTATATGGTATCTTTCATCCTCCCTAAAACTCTGTAGGAAAGTGTCTAAATTACACTTTCAAAACCTGGGATTCAAGGTATTAAATAAGTGATTATGAGTACATAACTAGTAAGGGACAAATAGCTTCAAATTCAGATATGTTTTCATAGGTCCTGTTATGGTTTGTGTCTAGTTGTCCCCTAAAGCCTCATGCAGTCACTGGGGCAGGCTTCTAGAATTTGTGATTCATAATCCAGTGCTGAGATTATGGATGTGAGTGCCGCACTCACCCTGGGACAGAGAACTTGAATACAATATAAGGAAGGAAGAGAGGCCTGCTAGCTGCCACAGCTGCTGCCCCTCCCTTTGCTGTTTGCTGCTTTCCCCTCCATGAACAGCTGCCCTCTGTCATGTGCCACGCTGCCTTGGATCCAGCCGAGCATAAACTGAAATCTCCACAAACTGTGAGCTACATAAACCTTTCCTTCCTTCATTTTGGGTGTCAGGTATTCTGACACAGCAACAAGAGAGAAGGAACTAAGACAGTCCCTTTTATGAAGCAATAAGAGAAACTCAAGATTTACTATGCTTTGGCATTAAATTGTTCTTTTCAAGTTTGCTGCAATGGAACTCTGTTTGTGAAGGAAGGATTCAAAATAAATATTTCCCCACTTGACCACAAGTTCAATAAGAACAGAAAACACCTTCAGATCAGAGTTGGTCCTTAGCATGGTGCATATTGCTTGGCATGTGGGGCACAGTCATCTTTCCAGGAGTTCACCGGGCTTATGGTTTCAGAAGGTTCAGTCCCTGGTTTGTTCTTCCAAAGCAACAGGAGGGCATGGCAGAGCAAAGCATCTCAGTTTGTTTCAGCCAGAAAGCAGAGCAGAGGAACAGAGACAAGAAGAATAAATCCCTCCACAGTTTCCGCCCTGTGGCCCACCTCCTCCACCTCCACGCCCATTTGAGCAGCACACTCAGCCATGCACATCAATGAATGAATCTACAAATGAGTACAGTGCTTCTCAGTCCATTCCCCTTGCAGCAGTTTGACTTCAGTCGCATTGACAAGATGAACTAGCACACACAGTAAATGCTCTTACATTTAAATAAATTAATAAATAGCATGTGACTGGGGCTGTAATAATACTCAAGGAAGAGTGGATTACAGATAAATAAATACTTTAATTATAATCATCTAAAGGCAATTTTTGGAAGTGCCTAAAGTTTTACATTTTTAACAATCTTGGCATCTTTATTCCTCTGTAAAGTATATGAGAGAGAGAGAGAGAGAGAGAGAGAGAGAGAGAGAGAGAGAGAGAGATCCATCTGAGAACAGATTCTTCCCCTAAAACAAGGATGAGCAGGCACTACGGCAGCTGAATGGCGCGGGCTGGCAGGCTGCCTTAGGAGAATGATAATATGACAGTCAGTGTTTAAAACATTCCTTTAAAAAGAAGCTCCTCAAATTAAGAAAGAAAGCATAGATAATCTCCGAGATATGCCTGAGATGTTGGGCAGAGATGAGCAGGCAGCACAGAGACTTTTACTCCCTTTGTAACTTGCATCCCTTGCTTATCCCTGACCTGGCTCCAAAGGATCATTAGATGAAGTGAACTGACTTCAAATACCAGAGTGGCTCCTTTGCAGTATTTTATAAATTGTGCTTTATTTTCCCATGCAGCCTGTATTTTTTAATATTGGTCCAGAAGCCAGGAGTTGCTAGGTTGGTGCTTGTCGTAGTGAAATAGAAGCACTATAGCTAAGGAAGGACCACACGAGTCTCTATGCTTAACCATGCCTTAGATGTTTACAGAGGTCCTGGCTCTTCTTGCCATCACCATCACCATTCTATAGCCAGTTCAGAACATAAAGGAACATTCCAATATTTGAGATTACACTGAGTGTAAGAATATGCTTTCTTACCCTCCAATGCAAAATCCCCTACAATTGGATTCCATAAAGACTCTATCATCTTCATGCTTCTATTGTTTCTCAAGATACTTTTCAAGCCAGCCAGATAGCTCCTGCTCAGGCAGGTTCAGGGACCTGGGTTTGATCCCCAGCAAGCAGTGCTGCTCCCCACCCTGGGGTGCACCGAGATGGCAACCAAGACTGGGTGTGGTGGTTCACACCTATAATCACGTTGATTGTGAGGCTGAGAACAGGAGAATCATTACAAATCTGGTCTGCATAGAGAGACACTGTAGATGCTGCACTATGTACATTTTTTTAAAAAAAAGATGCTTTGGACCGAATAGCACTGCCTACCAATAAGAATAGGAGTTCCTATGGTAACTCTATCAGTCTGCTCATCGAACACAAGCTGTACCCTGCTTGTCCTTACTCATACTACTTCAATAAAATTCAACGTCCGTTCATGAGAGAAGCCCTGAAGAAACTAGGTATTGAAGGAGCATACCTCAATATATAAACGCCGTTTTCAATAAACTTCCTGTCAACATCATACCATGAAAAGTGGAAAGCATTTGATTTACTCTGAAATCAAAAGTGAGTCCAGGACATCCACTTTCACCACTTATGATGAATGTAGCATTTAAAAGTTTATCACAAGTTGTAATAGCTAAATCTTGGACACAACCAAAATGACCATCAACATTTGGGGAAATAAAACATTTGGAGAAATAGATAAAAAAGGATTTTGAATTTTTCTACAATGGAGTATTACTCAACTACAAAGAGAGATAAATTTGAGGGTTTCAGAGGTAAATGGATTCAACCAGAGACCATACTCATAAGTGAAATAAGTCAGACCCATATGTGTAAATATCATATTGTCTCCCCAGTA
>PVKN010026167.1:0-13903 GCA_004027915.1 Capromys pilorides
ATTTATATGCCCAAAAAGTTCCAAAGTTCTATATTACCATGAAATATTCTCTTAAAAAGTCACCTAAGAAAGGTTGGCAAAATATCCATCTATGGTAGTCAAAGGGCTACTTCTTTTCATATGCAAAGACTCCTAAAACCAACAGACATTGTCTACAACACTATAGAAAATGGCAAAGACTAAGCATAAGCAATTCATAGAAAAATAACACTGGTGTCATAAGACATAACTTGAAAAGATATCCAACTTCACCCATAAGGAAAGAGATCCAGTCAAGATGGTGAGAATCCATTTTTCATTTATCGGGTAGCAAAGACCCAAATATTTTCTATGCATAAGGTTATCAGTATCACCAAGAAATGGCCATCTCAAACTCAGTTGGTGGAAATACAGGCTGGTGCAGCCACAACAGAAGACCACCTGCCAATAAGTACCAAATGTGTGATGTGTAGAATGTACTTTAATTCCACACATCTATTGGGAATTTATTATATATTCATGCTCCACACAAAGACCCACCTTATAAAGCAGCCTCCTGCACCTTAATTCAAGTCATATACAAAGATGACTAGTACAGAATAGTGAAAGGCAGAGTATTAAACCAAATGCAGAGCCCTGAGTAAGGGCCCTCCCTCCATGCTGGTCCAGGTGGCAGATGCACAGCCAGCATGGCTTAGGTGACAAGGTCAGAAACAGGAAGGGAATCATTCCCTCTTCAGACCCTTTTGAACCATGTGAAGTTTCCAATGTGTGAAGGTATTAGTTTCTCAGTTGACAGAAATTGTTTCTGAAAAAATAAAACCAGAATTCCTCACTACCATTGCCACACCACCCCACCCCCCAAGAAACCCTATTAGCCCTTTCCTTATCTAGGAGGAGGCATAGCTATTAGAAATATAGGTGAGGAAGTAGCAAGAGGGGAAGGTATAGGCAGGGTAGGCATGGGCCGTGGGAAGAAAGGGCCGGGTTAAAATCAAAAGGTAGTGGAACTGGACTGAATGTTCCCCTAAATGGAAAAAGATTGCTTGAAACAGTCCAACACCCACCCAACTAGCTAAGTACCTCAAAAATAGAACTCAGCCATCTAAATTCACATGGCCCCATCCTATAAATCTGTGCAGTCCCTCACATAAGCATGTGCACCCAGAACTTCAGAAAGGAACCTCATTTGGAAGTAAGATATCCTTAGGTGTAATCTGCTAAAGGCCACATGGGCCACAATGGCTTAGAGCGAATCCTATTCCAGTAACTGTCGTCCTTATAGGAAGGTACACAGAGACCCATGTGGGGTCCCGAAGCTCCCTTGAACCTCTGAAAGGAACCAATGGTTTTGGCTTCATAGGCTGTATACTACTGGATTTTTAACTACTCAGCTCTGCCGTGGGATCAAATGAGATCCAGGTAATGAGTAAAATAATTCCTGCAGATGTGTTCCAAAAGCACTTTACTTACTAAACCTCAACAGGGGAAGGATTGGCCTTCACATGCTTGATGACAGCACCTGTCACTGGACTAGGATTCACCCTAAGCCAGTGTGGCCTTTAGCAGATTATTTAAAAATATTATTTAAAAATATCTTACCTCATATAAGATCCCTTTCTGAAGTTCTGGGTGGACATGGGAATGCAGGAGACTGTGTGGATTTAAAGGGTGGGGCCATATGAATTTAGATGACAGGGTTCTCTTCTTCAGATGCTTTAGATGAAAAGAAAACCTGTGCCAAAGAATGAGTGGTTCTGTGCAGCAAAAAGATAATTAGGGGCTGGGTGTTACACTTCCAATCTGGTCCTGGCACCCAGCAATGGACCAAACTGTCCCCTCTCACTGACAGAGACCTTGTTCCCCCATCTGAGAAATGATCCCAAAGATAACTTCTAGTCTTCCTATTCTACAGTTCTTTGACTTGTTGATGTTTTTCCAGTGGCGGCTAGGAATTGAACCCAAGGCCTCACTCATGCTAGGCAAATGTTCTACCACTGGAGCTCCCCCTCAGCCCCCTAAGTGTTTCTTTTCAACAACCTGATTTACTAAATACAATCTGCAATCTCTGGGAAGTGGTGATCTTGTGCTTGAATGAACTATTAAATGTGTAAAACAAAATTGCTGTTGAAATCAAAATGTCCCAGAACAGTTTTTATTAATTAGATTAATTCCCACAGCTTCGTCTCAGATCTAGAGTATCTGCCCTTCTGTAGATGGACCTTGATCAATGTGAAAACTGACTATGTGTTCGTGTGGATCCTGGAGACTGCCCATGGCAAAGCTGAGTGGAAACGCTTCCCAAGTATGTGTTTCACTTGAACAAAAAATTTGATTCTTCAAAATAAGGTAAAGAAAAAGTCAAAAACAAAAACAAACCTAAAACACACAAGCTGAATAACTTCTACATCATTGTGTTATTGTTTTTACCATTTCCTAAATCTTAAGTGTGGATCATTGGCCATGGACCCATCCTCTAGCTGTTGGATGGTAGAAATACATTGAGCAGACAGAGGGGACTGACTTCACATGCAGTCCCAACACTGACCTGCTTGCAACAGTTCCTGATTTGCATATACACACAGAGGGGTTCTCCACCCTCCAAATGCTCACCCCGCAGTACTGCTCTTCATTGAAGATCTGGGGAGGCAGAGGGATCCCGTTCTGAGGCTTTTTCTCTCCAGGAACGTTCTCTCTCATCCACCGTCGATTGTCTTCATCTCCAGCTATGTCGAGTTCCTTAAAGTCGATTTTGTTAGCTTCCAAAAAGCCCACTACTTCCTGCTGTTTCTTCCTAATCTGGTCAGGAGCAGGAAAAAAAAAACAAAACATGAAGATGTTCTGGATGGGAAAAAAAATATTTTTTCTGACACATAAATCCTTTCTCTAGTCCTACCACACAATACAAGCAATTCTGTAAATGATTCAGTAAATAATAAAATAAATGATAAAACCATACTTCGTTATAAATGATACAGTTTAAATGACAGACTTTTAAATTCTGAGATTTTTAACATCTATTTTTCTTCTTAGACAGGGTTTCACTATGCAGTTCAGTCCGCACTTGAACACTTTATAGCCCAGGGTGACCTCAAAGTCACAGTGATTCTCCTACTTCAGCCTACTGAGTGCTGGGATCACAGGTATGTGCCACCACACCCAGCTTGATTGTAATATCATCAATATTTAAAGCATTGCATAATCAGCCTAACTGAAATAGAGGCACATTTGTTATATTTTATTTGCAGTATTTAAAAGACATAGTTTCAAGCTTTCCTGACTGAAAACGTAAATAAGAATCAGTTAGCAAGAGATCTGATGGGGGAAAAGAGAATTCACTATGAAATTCAAACACCAAGCATACCCGTGCTAGAATGCATTTCCTTCAAAGTTAGGAAAGTAGCCGAGCAAGTGACGTGGTATTAAAAGGACCTTGAGAAATAGCACAGGGGCCTGAAGATCGAGGAGAGGAGGCAGAGAGCGAGCTGCCTGTGCCCACTCCGGCTCCCACCAATGCCTCTGTTTCCTGACCCGACAGGAGTTAACAGGAGGCCCTGTGTCCCCACCACAAGCAGTGACTGCAGCCACTGACTGTGGGCTCCTATTACGCTAGCCCCCTTCGATCTTGCAGCAACTTTCCCCAGGTGCCACAATCACTTTCTCTTAAGAATTCACTCTAGAGTTGGGAGTTGGGGAGATAGCTCAGTAGAATAAGCACTTGCCTGGCAAGCACAAGGGCCTGAGTTCAATACCCAGTTCTGCCAAAAAAAAAAAAAAAAAAAAGAAATGTAGGATTGTATTCAAATTTCTTGTGCAAAAGGCACATTTTTCTAGGAAGTGTGCTATAATTTCCACTAAATTCAGAGTTTTTTTTAAAAAAGCAACAACAAAGAAGTTATAAGAAATTAAAAAGAAAAAAAAAAATGTGTGGTGTCAACTCCAACCTGCCCCCAGCCCTGGGAACCAAACTCAGGGCCTTCACACGAGCTATGCACCCACCCTTATTTTTTCAGACAGGTCTCTCTAAGTTACCCGGGCTGAGCACAGACTTGCAATCCTCCTGCCTTGACCTCCTGGGTGCTGGATTGCAGGTGTGCACTATGGCTCCTGGTTCCAGCTTTTCTTTTATAAACACTGGTAAACAAATTAGAGCAGACTCTGTGGCTTCTGTTTTTTAAAGTTTTTTAAAGCTCCCCCTGGGAGAGCTCCTTTCTCTGCCCCCACACAACCTGGGAAGGCCTCTCCTTCTGTGGCAGGGAAGGGTGTCACAGCACCCTAAGGTGCTCCCCAGGACTCACTCCCTCTTCTCACCCAAAGTCCTACCTAGCAGCCCTGGGAACACCTAGGATCTGTGTCTTCATTTGGAGCCCCGGGACTCCAGGACACCTCTGTGTTCCTACACTGTTGCACTTATGCATAAGTTTTTTCCTATCCTGAAATCACCTGGTCAACGCTACAGTCAGCAATCAGACAAGAGTGCCTGAGTGCCACGCGCTTGGCACCTCCTGTTTATCGTCTGGTACAGTTAGGAGCCTTTCCAGCTGAGGTCACCAACTGCAGTGTAAAGCACCCTGGCTCTGACTGCAGGCAACCTGTGTTTCCCTCCCAGCTGAGAAAGTTGCTGCCTGCCAGGCAAGGTGGTGCACACATGTGTTCCCAGCACTCAGGAGGCTGAAGTAGGAGGATCACCTCAAATGGGAGGCCAGCCTGGGCTGCACAGTGAGACTCTGGCTCAAAAAATCCAAGAGGGATGAAGGGAGAGAGGGAGGGGGGGGAAAAGGAAGGAAGGAAGGAAGGAAGGAAGGAAGGAAGGAAGGAAGGAAGGAAGGAAGGAGTAAGAAGGGGGAGAACTTGTGCCAGGGCTCTGGTCCTCGGTTTCCTTCTTTGCAAAATGGGCCTCCTCAGCTTCCTCATGGGTATTGCTGAGCACTGAGTGTATAGATGCGCAGAGGAGCATCATGTGCCACAGTGTGAGACCCTCCTGGCTGGGCATCAGCGCCTCGCTATTTCACAGTCCCATTGTCCAGGCCTGGAGGTATCCTGATCACTACTTTAAAGCAATAAACCTGGGGCAGGTGTGCTAATGCCAACCCTTCTGTTCCAATGAGTGAATTTGCCAAGATTTGCATCTAGATCAATCCAGTTTAGAAGTCATGCAAGGCATGGTGGCACATGCCTGTAATCTCAGCACTTGGGAAGCGGAGGCAGGAGGATTGCCATGAATTTGAGGCCAGCCTGCAGAACACAGTAAGGCTCTATCTAGAAAAAGAAAAATCATGTTTTTGCCTTTACTCTGGGATCTTGGAGAAGCCAAGTTCACTGTAGTTCCCTACCTAATGTCTTATTCATTGAGACAAAGAACTGAGACACCCAGGAACCCCACAGAAGTCTCATCTCCCCTTAGGATGGTGGTCCCACAGCTGTCCTCTCTCTCTGCCTCTCTGTAGCACTGGACTTCTGGATTATAAGAAAGACAGTCCCCTTCTCTTGTTCACAGGGTACCTCAACCCAAATTCCTCTGGAAAGTGGTAAAATATTCCTCAGTTTTTTGAAGTCAACTGTTAAAACAGAGCTCTAATACACCACCAAGCATATTGACTGCTCTTGGGGATGACAGTTTATGGTTGCTTGTTCATCTGCTTCATTCAGCCATAGTGAGTCCAAGACCAGCCTAAATTATACACTGCAACCTTGTCTCAAAGGAAAAAAAAATAGTTAGGCGTGGCAGTGCACATCTGTAATCCCAGCCCTCAGGAGGCTGAGGCAGGAGGATCACTGCCCAATTCAAGGCCAGCCTGGGCTACATAGTGAGACCCTTTCTCAAAAATTAATTAATTAATTAATTAATGATAAAGAAGTGACAAGGGCCTTGCCAACCATCCACCACCCAAGCAGCATAAGCAGTGAGATTCTTTTGCCCAGGTTTTGGGAGAAATCCCCACTCCACCAAAGCTATCAACACAACTACTGGGGTATCCATTTAATAAGACATGGAATTTTTGCACAGCTCTGCACACAATGACCATAGATGTAATTCTACTACACAATATTCACCAGTAATTAATAGTAACTGATCACTCTAACAGCCACAGAACTAATTAGCATAGTTACCAACATGATGGTAGCAACCAATGCTAACCCATAGCAGCTGGTCAGGAGAATAGCCACTGATGGTCACAGTGCTTGCGGAGCCCTGGCCCCATGCCAGGCTCCTGTGCATGTTATTTCAGAAGTCATCATGACAGCTCTATGAGGCAGTGCTATTCTTATCTTCATTTTACAGGCAAGGCAATTGAGGCCTGCAAGGTGAAATATCTTTCCCAAGGTCACATGGTTACAGTGGCACTGAAACATCTGCCTCAGAGGCCCCGTGCGCCCAGCTTTCTGGAGAACCTGGGCTGTGGGGGCCTCTCCAGCTCCTCCAATGCTAAGTCAAGGATGCTCCCAGAGCCAGGCTTGGGGCAGGGGATACACCTGTCATTCTAGCATTCAGAGGGTTGAGGCAGGTGGATCACAGGGAGTTTGAGACCAGCCTGGGCTTCATAGTGAAAGCCCTTCTCTAAATAAAGAAATAAAATAATACTTCCAAAATTCATGAATGTAAGACACCAAATAAGCCTAAGAAATCTATAAATGTATTCCTTGCCATGTGAAGAGCCTAATCACACAGACCCAATCTGCAGAACATACAGATTGGCAAAAAGTGATAGAAGTTCTCAATGCTGAGCAGTGACATACTTCGAGCCTAATGAAGCCATTTCCCTCAGAACAATATCTTGTGCCCTCACTAACGCATTCCTAGAGAGGAGACATAGCTCAGTGATGGAGCACGTGCCTGGCACAGTGAGGCCCCAGATTCAACGTCAGCATGACAGAAATGAACAAACCGAAATGTCCTCCGATGGTTCCAGCTGAAGTCTCTGCAGCACCAACAAGAAAAGTTTTACATCCAGAATTCTGCATTTGGAATGTTGCTCCTCTTTTTCTGTGTAAGGCCTGATCTCAGCATCACAAGCTCTTTCCTCTTGTTTTCTTTGGCCCCTCTAAGGAAACCTTCTGTCTGCTGAGCACTTGCTGAAATCCAAGCTGCAACCTGAGATACCCCAGGAACTACATGTAAGAAGAAACAGCTCTTCTTGCCGCGTAAGATTAATAAGAAGTTTTCTACCATGGCTTTCCTGGCTTCTGGTAACCAGTCAATCAACACACCAGCCCTAGCCAGCAGTGGCGCTACACACCTGTAATCTCAGAACCTGGCAAGCTGAGGCAGGAGGATCACTGATTTCAAGGCCAGCATGGGCTACATAGTAAGACCCTGTTTCACCAAAAAAAAAAAAAAGAAAAAATAGCTCGGCGCCTGCCTGGGAAGCACAAGAACCAAGTTTGATCCCCAGTACTGCATGCAGAGCCAGCCCCAGAGCCTAGGATGCACCAGGCCAGCCACCAAAACCAGGCGTGGTACCCACACCTGTAATCCCAGCACCAGGGAGGCTGAGGCAGGAGGATCACTATAAGTCCAAGCTGTTAGTGAGACCCTGTACAAAATAAATAAATAAATAAACTTTAAGAAAAACAGTCCTAGACAGACACTGCTGCTGAAGCCCAAAATCTAAGCCTGCAATGCTTCTCAGGAAGAAGGAGCGTCAGTCCCCTCCCAAAGGCAGACCTAATCTTCACAGTGGCCTGATGACAGAGGCCAGGCTGTGTGGCTCTTACCTCCTATTTTTGGGCTTGGCCTGCATTCCTAAAGTCTCAAACTGTGACCTCAGAGTCGCTTGCTCTTGTCACTGTGACATCATTTCCCTCAAATATAGCATTACACTCGTCTGCTACACTTTTTCTTCGGCGGTTGTGCGTCGGTACGCAAGTAACTCCACACCAGACTCCTCTCAGCAGCCTCATCCACCTCACACTCCAAATTCAGTTACGTAAAGCGTCATTTGTTTCCAATTTTTTTAATTAAAAAAGTGTATCAGCGTGTGTTTCGGACCGTAATGCTTGCTCTCATCGTGGGGAGTTGGTGCAGGCACATAACACAGCTCGACTCCTTTTACTTCCCTTCCCCACTCCCACCATCAACTTTAAATCAGTCTAAGTCTTGCAGAATGAATGGCAGAAACAGTACCCCAAAAATGTTCCTGGTCCTATAAGAGGTACATGCAACAGCGAGGGGACGCGAATCACACGCTCCAAACTCCATCACCAAGCACGCCTCCTTCCTCGAATCCGCTTTCACACCGACTTGTCCAGATCACACATTTCTTACACACTGTTCAGCACCGTGCAAAAAACACAAAAGGCCAGCGAAGCACACGCAAAAGGCACTGAAGACCAAGCCTCCTCCTTCCAACTGTGAACTCCCCAGAACACAAGAAGGTGCCTCCCACACCTACCGCTATGGACCCAGAAGATGTGGCCACAAACACTTTGATAACCATGTTGAGGGTCGGAAAGAGGGCTCCACCTAACACACCCCCGGCGGGGAACGCGTCGCTGAACAAATCCTGACCGGGACCAGAGCAGCGGGAGCCAGGTGCCAGCTGGCGACCGCCCAGCCACAGGGGCAGCCTGGGCTCCCCCCTCCATTGGCCCAGGAATATTTGGGGATCTGTCAGGGAAATATTTGATTGGCTGATAAAAGAAGCTGCTGGACCTTCTCCCATGTCACTTTAAATGCCTGACAACAGTCCCTAAAAGGCCAGGCTTTGCAGCGGACCAATCAGAGGACTGGATGCGAATGAGGCGGGGCCAAGGACCCTAGCGGGAGAGAGGCTAGAAAAGTACTGGGTACCGGGCGGGGCTGGGCTGCAGAAAACTGGCAAACCCACCAGAAGGGAGAAGGGTCAGAGAAGCCACGGGGACCTAGGAACCAACAGCAGCTTTCTCGTTTTAGATTTTTCAGGCAGATTGTAAAACTTTGAAGCTGTCAAATACCACTCCAAGTGGCCTCTCTGCAGCTGTCACCACTTGTAGCGCCGAATAAGAGCTCTGTGACATGGGGGTGGGAGGGGAGGCACAGAGGCAGGCGTGGTATCTCTGCTGAGGTCAAAGATGTGGGATCAAGACGCAACAACTGCTCTGTTCACCGCAGGCCCTCCCCGGCCTCACTGCCCTAGGCAATTCCAAGAAAGTTTAAAATCAAAACAGCAAATAAGTCCAGATGAGAGCTGCTCAAAATCAAGATGAAGGGCAACAGGAGGAAGGCCCAGTCTTTCAGGGAGGTGCCCCAACCCTGGATTTTTCGGCAGTTTGGGTTTTTGTTTGTTTTGAGACAGGGTCTCGCTATATAGTTTAGACCAGCCTTGAACTCACTGTGTAGCTCAGGCTGGCCTCAAACTCACAGTCATCTTCCTGCCTGGGCCTCCCAATTGCTGGGATTACAGTGTGTGCCACCACCCGGCTTTCCTTGTTTTTTAAGGTCCCCTGGCACTCCTAATGGAGATCATGGCACTGGCATCCTGGATCAGGGAGGGACCACTAAAGGGCTTCTCTGTACCTGCCCCCTTCACCAGAGTTTGGGGTCCTACAAGCCGTCTACCTGCCCCCTAAGGTAGATGCCTGAGAGACCCAGGGCCCTGATGTCCCCAGATCTGGCTCAAAGTCCCTCACATAACAACACAATGACTCTACCAGAATTTCATTTTTGGCTTCATCATGCAACACGAACCTCCCCCAAAATGAAGTCATTTGTTAAAGGTGGTCAATGGATTCTCCCCATCCAAGTCTCTAGATGTTCAGTTTTACTTTAAAGCCCACTGAAGATTATGGGTGACTTTAAAATGTATTCTTTTCTATATTTTCAACATTTCTACAGTGTACACTATATTTTCCACACAGAACAACATTACACATGTTCACACCTGTAAGCCTCCCATATGATGCTGGTGTGGTAGTGCATGCCCATGATCCGACTCCTGGAGCTGAGGAAGAGAGGTCACAAGTCTGAGTCCAGCCTGGGCAACCAGTGATTTAAGGAGACTTTGTCTCAAAATAAAAAATAAAGGGTGGAGACCAGGCACGGTGGCACACACCAGGAATCCCCACACGTAGAAGGTGGAACAGGAGGAGGGCTTCAATTCTGAGGCCAGCATGGGCTGTGTGGCAAGAAAAAAACACCAAAATCATCATCATCATCATCATCAACAACATCATCATCATCATCATCATCATCATCATCATCACTGTAATCACAATCCTACTGAGATAACAGCTGTCGGTTCTTGGGTATAGGGCATGCACTAGATCTGCTGTGGGTACTTCACATAAACCACACCCATGAGCCCTACATCTGACTTCCACTGTTTTCAATGAGGACACAGACCTAGAGACAAGGGGAACAGTAAACAGTGCATCCAAGGCTCAAACCCAGGACCACACTGCATCAGAAAAGTCCCTGAGTGTTGCCCACACAATGCTAGTGTTCCTTTTATCCACAAAGAATTATTTTTGATAAATTTATCCTTTGAAATGACTGTGAAAATGTGTAAATTGAGAAACTGGAAACTAGCTGAAAGAGCCCTGTAGAGTGTTACATTGACACTCATGAGCTTTAGGATAATTAACAGGAATCCCAAACATTCCAAGGGAGCCTTAAAAGGAAGTTCAATAAATCTCTGACTTATGTAGACCACTCCAAAAAGAAGCTGTCACCAGGAAACACACAGGGTGGAGCAACTAAAATATCTCTAGGGCATGCTGGGAAAGCCCAATAACATTTCAATGGAACTTTATTTTGACAATAAATTATGAGGCATTAGCTACAAACTTCACAGTGTTCCTCAAATGGCCTTAATGATAAATGACATCTTACTTCCTTTTCTGTTTGAGACAGAGTCTCATTATGTAATTCACTCTGTAGCCAAGGCTGGCCTCCAACTCACAGCATTCCCCCGGTCTCAGCCTCCCAAGTGCTGGGCTTACAGGTATGCACCACCACACCCAGCCAGATGTTACATTTTTATCTACATAACTTTGTGGATAACCTAATATGACAAAGCTATGTGTCCTTAGTATGTGGCATGATGAAAGAGATTATCATAGAATCTCAGAATAACAGATGCTTATAATCTCACAATTCCGAATGTGAGAAATGTCAGTCAAGGTATGAATAGGCTACACTCTGATGGTTCTTAGGGGGATTTCTTCTCTCCTCTTTCAGCCTCTGGTGCTCCTGCTCTCCCTTGGCTGTGGAAGCATAGCTCCTGTCTGCCTCTGCACTCACACTGTGTGTCTTTTTTACTTGTAATGCTGGGGATTGAACCCAATACCTTGTGCATGCTGGACAAGCTCTGTACCACTAGTTGCTATCACAACAACAACAACAAAAATGAGTTACATTCCCAGCCCTTATTTTATTTTGATTCACAATGCCTCTAAGTTGTCCACACTGGCCTCAAACTTGTGAACCTGACTGAGTAATATTCCCCCAAATTAATATTAAATTAAAACCTCCACATGTAACCCTACTTGGAAATAGGGTCTTTGTAGATGTAATTAGTTGGAGATTTTGCTGCAAAATCATTCTGGTTTAAGGATAGGCCCTAAATTCACTGACAGGTGTCCGCCTACGAAGCCTCAAGGTGCAGCGGCACACACCTATTACACCCTGATACTCAGGAGCCTGGGACATCACGTTCACAAGTTTGAGGCCAGCGTGGGAAACTTAGAGGCACTCTAAATCAAAATAAAATAAGGGCTGGGAACTTAACTAATTTTTTGTTGTTGTTTTGGTTTGTTGTTACTGTTGTTGTTGTTATAGCAACTAGTAGTACAGAGCTTGTCCAGCATGCACAGGTATTGGGTTCAATCCCCAGCACTATAAGTAAAAAAGACACACAGTGTGAGTGCAGAGGCAGACAGGAGCTATGCTTCCACAGCCAAGGGAGAGCAGGAGCACCAGAGGCTGAAAGAGGAGAGAACAAATCCCCCTTAGAGCCATCAGAGTGTAGCCTGTTCATGCCTTGACTGACATTTCTCACATCCAGAATTGTGAGATTATAAGCATCTGTTGTTCTGAGCCACCAAATCTGTGGTAAATTACACCATCTCTAGGAAACTAACACAGGAATAATAAGGCTGCATGTTTGTTATGTGGCAGGTGCTGATACACTCCAAAATACCCAGAAGGCTGCTGCTCCAGCCATGGGCTGAAGGGGCTCTGCCTCTTCCATGACACAGAGATCATCCTGACACAAGAAGAAGTGAAATCTGTACACTGTAAGACAAAGGGACTGGGGGCCTGGGCAGGTAGCAGAGAAGAGACCATGCAGGTAGGAAAGTAACCTCCATCTTTCACACCTCCAGTCTAGAGCATCAGGGTTGCTCATTCCTTTAGCAACAAACTACCACCTGGACATTGTTCTGAGGGTCCCACCAGCCACCTCTCCATAACTCTCAAGTCAAAGGTAACATTTCAGTCTGTACACTTAAGGCCATGATTGCCACTACCCAAAAATAAGGTACACAGGGCAAGAGTACACGACAGGTTTTTGTGATAGCAACCAAGCATATGGTTTAATACCTGGGTGCAGCAGGCAGAAAGCAATAAAGCTACCTGCCCCAAACAGAGAAGTTTGTCCTTTTATCTGGATGGGAAGAAGACAGGGGACCTTAGGCAGGAAGATTTTAATAAACATCTACGGTCAGAGTTCTCTAGTGTTTTACACCTCAGTGAGCATGGTCCTTGAAGGTGCAGTGTAAATTTTTGGATGTCTCCAAATGTCCCCAGAACCTGCAAAATTCCTTGTCCTATCTTATCTCTTCCACAACATTCTATGCTTGCTGATGACAGACTCTATGCTGAGCTGAGTTCCCAGCAAAAAGTAGTGCTTCCACCAGCAGTAGGTTGGGGCTGAGAGTAAGATTCGGGGGAGCCATACAATAACCTCCACTCAGCTTTACTCCCCCCTAAACATTCAGAAATGTATAGTCCTCCCAAAATAGATGGGTGCTCTAACAGCTGCTAGGTGAAGGGCTGGTGATGTGGAGGGAAAGCTCCAACCCAACCTCTACCAAGGTAGAATTAAACCCACTGTTTGAAAAGGGGCACCTGTCATTTCTTACATAGCAACAAAAAATCATAAACAGAAGATGTAGCCAACTGTTTTGGTTTGTTTGTTTTTAGACAGAGTCTGGCCATGTAGCTCAGTCTGGCTGTAAACTTAGTATATATCCTAAATTGTCCTCGAACCCACAGCAATCCTCCTGCCTCAGCCTCCCTAGTGCTAGGACTGCAGGGATTTCCCAAAATGCCTGGAGTGACCAACTGAGTCTACATGAACAGAAAAATACATTACAAATAAAAGGGAACCAGCCAACTGGAGTAAGTATTGCAACAGATATCAAAGACCAAGTTTTCATACATCAAAAGTTCTTCCAAATAAATAATATACAAAGATGAACATCAAGTTCAAACGGAGTGGAGGGCAGGCTCTGTATGGTGGTGCGTGCCTGTAGCCACAGCTTCTCGGGAAGCTGAGGGAGGAGGATCAATTGAATTCAGGAATTCTAGGCCAGCCTGGCAAACAGTGAGACTCATAGAAGGAGGGTGGGAGGGCAGGAAAAAGCAAACCACAAGATTATAGTGGCCACCAAAAATATCCACAAAAAGTCTATCCTTCCTACTAACAAGGGAGTGAATACAAGATGCCAACATTTGACAATAAAACGGGCAGTCATTAAGAATCATCTACAATTCCATCATCATCGGTTTTGTGCTTGGCCGTACATCCCTACACTTAACATTCACGATGTGGTGATCAGATGCGGGCTCTACTCTCGAGCCCCTCTTCCCTGCAGGTCCCCGTGCACTGCTACTTCCGACACCTCTGAACAAGCAGGGAAAAGGCGTCAGCCAGCACCGACCTCCGGGCCACCACGCCCGCCTAGGTCCCGGCCCCTGCCGGCTACACGGTCACATTGTCCG
>PVKN010026168.1:0-13891 GCA_004027915.1 Capromys pilorides
CCCTCCAAAATCAAATGTTGAAATCCTTACCCCCAGTGTGATAGGATTAGAAAGTGAGGCCTTTCAGAGATGATTATGCCATGAGGGTGAGGTTCTCATTAATGGGATTAGCACCCATTTAGAGACTCCAAAGACATCACTTGTCCCCTTCTGTCGTATGAGCACACAGTTCTTCCCAGTGTCCTTTGAGTTATGAAAGCATAGTAATGATGTTGACCCCATGTGAGACCCAATATTTTTCCACTTCTTTTTTTAATAGTTTTTATTTATTTATTTTTTATTTATTTGTTTATGTATTTATTTTATGGCTGGCTCAGCCTGCCCTGGTGGTGGGGCTGGCGCAGCGTGTGGTGCCGGGGATTGAACCGCAGTCCCTGCAGTTGCCTGAACTTTCCTAAGCAGGTGCTTTAAACCGCTGAGCCATCTCGCCGGCCCCTATTTTTCCACTTCTTTCAGGGAAATTTTCTTTATCTTCTTGCAGTCTTAAATATGTATACTCACTACTAATGGAGCATAAGACTAATTTTGTCATCAAGGAATATATTTCTTTTCTTTTTTTTATGGCCAGCTCAGCCTGCCCTGGGGGTGAGGCTGGTGTGGCATGTGGTGCCAGGGATCAAACCAATCAAACCATGATCACTGCACTTGCCTAAACTTGCCTAAGCAGGTGCTTTAGACTGCTGAGCTATCTCTCTGGTCCCAAGGCATATATTTCTATTGATGATTTATTAATTTTAATTTTATGAATTTTATTATATTAAATAATGAGTGCTTAACAGGAAAAACCCCACAAAAACAAAGCATTGAGTTTTTAATATTTATTATTTATAAAAAAGAATCAACATTTTCAGCATCAACTGTACAAAGGTTAAAAAGGGACATCAGAAATAAATTCCTGTATGATGTAAAATGAAATAGCGATAGCACGCTACAAAAAATAATCTTTGCTTCAGTGATCACACCCAAGGCAGTCTGCACACAACAATAGCATATTTTTTAAATGTTTTATTTATTTGGTACAGGATCTCATTCTGTAGCTCAGACTTATAGTGATCCTCCTGGCTGAGCCTCCCCAGCACTGGGATTATAGGCATATGCCATCATGCCCAGTTTTGGTGCCCAGCCCAGATCTCTTGTGCTTTCCAGGCAGGTGCTTAGACTGCTGAGCTATTTCTGTGGCCTGGCAACAGCACGTTTCATGCACACATATTGCTTACACTAATAGTCTACGTCTTTTCTTTTTTTGGCCTTCTGTAGGACATGCTTGACATCTCAGTGGTCTTCCGTGTGTGTGTGTGTGTGTGTGTGTGTGTGTGTGTGTGTGTGTGTGTATTTGGTTGTTGCAGGGTCTCACTACACAGCTCAGACTCATGGTGATCCTCCTGCTTTCAGCCTCCCCAGTGCTGGGATTATAGTCCTGCACCACCACACCTGGCTCAGCCTGCCCTGGGGGTGGAGCTGGTGCGGCACGTGGTGCTGGGATCAAACCCAGGTCCCTGAGCTTGCCTAAGCTCTTCTAAGCAGGCGTTTTAGTCTACTAAGCTATCTTGCCAGCTCCAGTCTTCCTGTTTTATCAGGAGATTTTATTTTGTTATACAATATGTAGTGAACAGGAACACAAGCTATCAGTAAAAAAAATTACTAAATTTTTAATATGTATCATGCACTTAGGATAGATATCAACATCTTCCCATCAGTTATGTACTTGCTGTACAAGGACCTGAGTTCAATCCCTGGCCCCAGAGTCTCAGCCCCGAGTCCCTGGATGCACTGTCTTGGCCCCGGATATAATAATAAAAAAAAAAAGTACTTGCCTACAAAACCTAAACTATATCATCAGAAGTAATTTCCTAGATGAACTACAAAGAAAATAGCAATAGAACTCTACAATAAAATGAAGCTTTGCTTCAACTGTCACTCCCAAGGCAGTCTTCTGGCACGCCAATGGCATGCTGCACACTCAAGTATCACACTGATGGCATGTATGTTTTGTTTTCCTGTACTTCCTCATAGGCCACAGTTGATGTCTTTTTGTTTTCCTGTAGTAGTAGGTCTTCATGATGCTGGGCCTGCTGGTTCAGTTGTCAACTTGCCAGCGTGTGTAATTTTTTCCCCATAGTTCCCTGGGAAGAAACATTTCATTTCTCCTTTGCTATAAATGATTTCTATGAACTCCGGTCCCAGTCCACTAGGAAAATTTATCTATGATATTTTTTCACTTGTTGTTCTCTTTGTAAACTTTTAAACTATTTATGCCACACATATTTAGAACTGAGTAAAACAACGATTGGCCAATGGTTTGTGTTTCAAGAGACATCAGAGTTGCTGCATAACTCATCAAACACATCTACTCCGCCTTCGAGTTTGTTGTTGAAAGTTTCCACCTCAAGCTTCCGTTTTGTCAAGGTTTCCCTATCAACATTTCCATCATAGTGAAATGTTGACATTAGCAGTAACAGTGTTTTTCTTTGCCATGTAAGAGGCCAATGCTATATCTTTGCGAAATCCAAAGATTGTACTGTACAGTTTTCTGCTTCCAAAGTGCAACATTTCATTTGGAATTTCTGCTTTGTTCATGTGTACAGCTCCTGTGCCTATCAACTTGTCTTCTGTTAGCAAATACAACATCAGTTGGAAACCGGTAAACCAGTTGTCCCATTTCCGCTCATTTGGGAGATGGGAGCAATAAGTCTGCTCACAACATCAGTTGGTTTATTGCTATACGAATAAGAACATGATGGCCTGGAGTGGTGCGGTTCTCTTGGAGCCTCTGAGATGCTCAGGTAAACGTATGCAAAACCCGTTAAATAGACCATGGGAATGGGCCCAAATCCCATTTTGGGGATGGGGAGATAGCTCAGGAGCACAAGGGCCTGCCTGAGTTAAATATCTGGTTCAAAAAAAGAAAAAGAAAAAAGAAAATCACATATATCAAATCCCATTTTGCCTCTTTTGCACACAAAAACACACTCCTTGTGCTTGTCATATAGGATAGGTAAACACATAGTTTAATTTCTGTATCCCCCAGGGAAAGGTACTGAGAGGCACAGCCACGACTCTAACGTTAAAGTAAAAATTTGTAGTGGAAAAGGAAGAGATGCGTTCGTTGGACCCAGGTGTATGCTGAGGTGAGCTGAGGACCTGAGAGGGACCCTCTTCAGATCTCTGGAGTTCTCCCTGGGCATCTCACTGCCCTCTTGAGTGTTCTCCACAAACTGAAGAGGCTTCGGTCTCCACCTTTGTCTGTTGACCTCAGGGTGATCCTGGGGCTCAGCTTAGCTCTCCCTTCCTTTTCCCTTCCACAGCCTTCAACCGTTTCTAGGTTGTAAGCTGAACAATATGAGGGTTTATTTTATTTCTCATTCTTAGGGGTCATTTCCTCTTGTTGCCCAGAATCAAATGTTTTAAAATTTGTTTTAACCTTATCTTTTTTCAGGCAGGAGGATAGATGCAATTCTTGTTACTTCATCTTGGCCAGTGGCAGAAATCGATCTTTTCTTCCATCCCTTTAACCTTTTCATTCATTCTATGTCCCTCTTTTCCACCATGCCCCACCTCCACCGTGCATCCCAGTGCAATCCTGTGGTCCTTCTGTAGAGTGGATCCTCCTATCCTCTGCACCCCATCTACGACCTATAGCCCCAACACACTGCTTGTCTTCCTTACTTCAGCATTTGTCTTTATCCCACATTATTCTGCCTCTGTCCAAAGTAAGAAAACTATCGGGATTTTTTTCTTTTTTTTTTTTTTTTTCAGAACCAGGGATTGAACTCAGGACCTGGCACTTGCCAGGCAGGCAGTTGTGCCCCTGAGCTATCTCCCCAGTTCCAGGATTTCAACTTCACTTCCGCCTCTCCATCCAACTTTACGAGGACATTAGATAAGATGGAAAGCATTCTGTATGGCCACAAGCAATACTGGGTAGATGTTGAATGAATACGTCGGACAACCTTCGGCGGCTGATTCCAGCCTGGCCCCTCACTGTGTCTTTGCAAAGGATTTAACTCTCCCAGCCTCACTATCTTCATGTGCAAAATGAGGATGACGGCATTGATCTTGGGAGTCATCGTAAAGATGAAATGAGATGATGCATGTAATGGGCTGAGCACAGTTTCCAGAGCATAGTAAACGCTTAATAAACACTAGCAGTTCTTATTTTTATCACGCTGAGCCTTATCTGCTCCTGTCTGAGCACAAGCAAATACATGTAGGACAAAATTGCCACCCAGAAGCTAGTGATGAGAAATATCACTGAGACTCCTTCTGAGCAAAGAGTTAGTGCTTAGAGGTGACATTTCAATAGGGTTGACAGGTAGCAAGCTGAGGCCACAAGGCCAAGGCTGACGGCATACAGTATGTGAAGGGCCACTGCCCGAGAGGCCTTGTTCCCTCTGGTCATGCACGTGAATTGCTTTGTGGTCAACAGGAGGTTTTGGGGTGCAGAGAGGGAGAGAAACAAGCCTGCTGGCTGCAGCTGGGCCGAAGCGGCTCCCCTTGCACGCCAAGTGTGCGCCGTGGGAGGCGGAGAGCGAGGTCTTTGCACACTGGCCTTCAGGCACCAGGCTGCTGCTGCATTCTCCCCCTGCACAGCCCACATCCTGCACGGCCTCACCGCAGCCCCTCCGCTGCAGCAGCTGCCTCCTGCGGGGGAGGGACAGGTGGCCTGCTTGGGAGACCCCTTCCTCCACCACCTCTAGCCCTGCTCAGTGGCTCCTCCTGGCACCTGATGAAAACCTGTGTCCCGTTCCCAAGGGCTCCCTCACACCACCTCTGGGTCACCCCCCTCTTTTATTAACTTTTTTATGGGATGTTCTTCTGTCTCACCCATTTTATGAACTGACAGCTCCATTGAGGATCTATTAGACACTCCCTGCCTTATATTTTCAGTGTTTTCCTACAAGAAGAGTTAGCTACATTTCCCCTTTCTCTCTTACCTATTTCCTCTCCAAGGAGAGCTTCAGGTAAGGCCCCCATCAGCTGGGAAAACACGCTGTACTTGCACTTGGGATCATACTGCAAGTACTGATTTTATTTAAAGAAGGGAAGAATCTGAGTTGTCTTAGGAAATAAACAGTTTCTGAGAGCCTCCCAGGAAAGAGACAGTAACTCTTTCATTCAAACGCATTTTATTGCTTGTCTCTGGTAGCAGAGGAGAGTCTGGTGCTTTCACTGGGATGCAAATAACCATCCAGTGGCCTACAGCGAAGACAGGAGGGGGCTCAGCTGAGAATGGGGCAGGACCTCCGCTGACACTGACCCTCTCTGCCCCCACAGAAAGCTGCAAAAGCGAGAGCTGGAAAAATAGCAAGTTGTATGGGATCGTTAGGGATGAGAGGCAACTTACATGGAGGAAAGAAAAGGAGGGAACTGAAGGCAGAAATAGCATCCATGTAGGGGGAAGAAAGTCACCGGGCAGTGAATAACAGAAATAAATACGCTGAGGAGAGGGTGTGCCAGGCGTGAGGGCCTGACTGGCTGTGCTGT
This sequence comes from Capromys pilorides, assembly GCA_004027915.1. Lineage (NCBI taxonomy): Eukaryota > Metazoa > Chordata > Mammalia > Rodentia > Capromyidae > Capromys > Capromys pilorides. Next base: position 5,485 of record PVKN010026168.1, read on the forward strand.
TTCAAAGACAACAGGTAGCAACAGCCTCCACGTAGGAAGCAGCTGGGAAGATGGGAAGAGGTGAGCGAGGGACAAGGCTGGAGGGTGTGAGTCCACCATGAGGCCGAAGAACGATTCCTTAGTGGGGTCCAAGCCTTGTCCAGGGAGCAAAGAATAGCAGGACACCCCAGGAGGGCCAGAGCTGGCCATGTCCTCTGACACTGCCGCCGTCAGACTCCTCTCTGATTCAGGCCAGAATACAGGTCCCGTTGACCTTTCCGGATCGGCTGGGGGCAGGACAGGGAGGATGATTAGTAGGGGAGAGAAAATAGCGCCTTCGGAAAGAGGGTACTGGGCAGCTAGTTGCTGTGGAAAAAACTCCGAGTTTGGAGGCAGGAGGCAGGAGCTAGGCTTGAATGGGCAGGCAGAAGACTTGAGCTGGTCACCTTCTGTGAGCAGCTTTAGGAGCTCAGAAAGGGGACTCAGTCGGAAGACTTGCCTCTGAGAGCTCTAGCCAGGGTCAAATGAAGTCACTGATGTTTAAACACCATGCACTCTGCTGGCGCTCAGTAAACAGCTGTTGAGTTTACCAGGTATCATAGTCAACACATTTAACAAGCGGCAGTGCACATCCACTAACCAAGGAGAACTACCCTAGTGATCCTGCCCCGCGCCAGGCTTCAGGTCTCTAATTATAAGCTGAGAGGCAGTCCTGTGGGGGATAGTGCTTGGGGGCGGGATGAAGGGAAGCTTGAGCTATTTGCAAATGAAATATTTTCATGGGGCCTGCTGCGGCCTGCCAGGCCTGAGCATATTGCATTGAGAGTTTATATAGGAGGCGTTTTCCATGGCTGTGTTCCAGCCAGTGCTGGAACGAAGCCAGGGAACGAAGAGCGTATTCTCTCCCCCTTTCCCTCTCCGTGCTCATGCAGGCCAAGCAGGCTTTGCGAAAATCTCTGCCTTGAGGGAGGCGGGGCTGGGCCCAGGGTGGGTTGTCCTGGGAGCCCTGAGTGGGAGCTCAGAAGCATCTGGAGATGGGGTGGGCACAGCGCTGTCAGTTCCCTTTCCCCTAGGAGGGTACCCTGCCCCAGCCTCCCACCCATTACCCACTCATTACCTCATAGTCCGGGTTGGGAACAGGAGGCGGCCTCTCCTTGTTTTGTCCTGTAGAGGAAGGAAGGTAAAAGTAGTTTTTCCTTCACAAGGGAACATTACTCCTGCAGGCTCGTGGGGCTGACTGCAGTGACCAGAGCTCAAGGACAGCAGGCCCCTCCGTTTTCCCTTCTATTTCTCCCTCATTTGTGTACTGGCTCTTTTTTTTTTTTTTTTTAATTTTTATTCAGGGTCTTCACACTGACTTACACTACAGGGTCTCAGTAAATCACTAAGTACCCCGGGTCTGGACCTGAACTTCTGCCTCCACTTTCCAGAATACTGGGATTACAGGGGTAGGCCACGTATCTGATTTCTTTTTTCTTTCTTCCATCCTGTCCTCACACTACCCTCCTCAGTTTATGGCTTTTCTCAGCCCAAGCCATCCTGTTGTTTCTTTCCACAGAGGGAAGGAAAGAAAATAAAACACCTCAAAGCCCCTCTTCCCATGGCTTAGGGTCAGGCTCAGACCCCTGAAGAGCACTGACAGGCCCACCATCGTATTAAAAGGCATCATCATGCTTTCTGGAGGCCTGGGTATCTGAGGGAATGTTCTCAAGAGGCTGAACGACCTTGCCGTGGACCCAGCTGGGTGCCCGCTGGTGGGCAAGCTGGCCCCCACTTGGTGATCTTACCTCTGGACCTGCCCCCAGCTCCGGCTCCTCTTTTCACAGGCTTGGCCTTGGCCTTCCTATTCTTGCTCCAGTAGTAAACCGACACCAGCAAGCCCAGGGTGACGCAGATGTCCACTATGACAATCGTGACCACGACCGACAGATCAACCTCCATGCAGTTCTCACACACTGCAAGGCAAAGAGTGGGAGCAGAGGAGAAACGAGCCAGAAGGGGAAAACCCACGACACTGGGGAAGAGGAAGCAACTCAGGAAGGAGCTCCCTGGACACGCCCACCCGCCATGGCCAGAGCTCTCCCCTTCCAGGTGTGGATAACACCAAGGTTAAAAACAAGCCTCAGTTAAACCTTCATTACTGGACAGTTATACGAGTTGTGAAGTGTATTTTCCATCCACAAAGCCACTATTTCCTCATCTATGAAATGGAAATAAAATAGTACGTAACTTGTGACTAGTGAAAAGATTAAATGAGAAAAATCCCTGGCAAGTGTAAGGAATTTTGGTTTCATGGTTAAAACTTCATAAGCACTTGGTAACTGTTAGCTCCCATCATTGTTTTATAATGCTTAATTTTAGGAGTTTTTTTTTTTTTTAAAAGAAATTTGGTCTTCTTTTTTTTAATTGTTGCTCCTTTTTTTTGGCTTTTTGAGATGAGTCTTGCTCTGTGATTTAGGCTGGATGCACTAGGTAGCCCAGGCAGGCCTCAAACTTGCAGGGATCCTCCTGCCTCAGCCTTCCTAGTGCTGGGATTATAGGCATATGCCTATAATGTCTGATTATTGTTTTTGGGTTTTGAGACAGTGTCTTCCTATATAGTCCAGACTGGCTTTGAACTCACTATGTAGCTCAGGCTGGCCTTGAATTCATACCAGTCCTCCTCCTTCAGCCTCCTGAGTGTTGGCATGACAGGTATGTGCCACCACACCTGGCTATTTTACGAGAGGTGTTGTAACTATTTTAAAATTTTTTCTGAAGAATGTGCCTGTGGATGGGGTATTAGGTAAATTCTTACTTGGGTGCCATTGTTTCTGAGCGTGACCTAGTACAAAGGACCCAGCTCTGTCTCTTGGGATATTTTAGACCTAGCACTGACTGAGGTTACTGGGAAAGTTCTCCACTGGTATTTAATTTGCATTCCAGAATATACAGATGCTGTGGGCCCTAGAGAGTCCCAAGATTGAGTATAAGAGAAAGCCTTGATGTACCAGGAGACTGCAGGTAGGGTTGGGGAAATCAGCGTGAATGGCCATTTGAAATGATCCTCTTACCTCTAGCTTTTAGGTAGAGATAATGGTTCTTTTCTGAGCCGCTCTTATAGCAGGCATAATAACCACTGTGCTCCAGTTCTGAAAAGTTCTCAATTACTAGTTGTTCATCATTGTCACCGGATATGTCTCCGTGTTTTTTGTCCCATTTTATTGATTCTGTTGCAAGGTCCAGAAAGCACGTCACCACTACTCTGGTTCCTGAGATGGAGACTTTATAATATTCTGAGGAATGGAAGAGAAGAGATGGAACACTGGATGGAGAAACCCAGAACATTTCTGAAAATGGTAAATGAGTGGCAAAAAAACTAACCACACATAGAAAATCCCTTGTCACTTGGGTCTTAGACTTGCTTCTCAGAAGGGAGGCTTCCTGGCTAGCAGATAGGGAGAGGGGAAGAGTGTGAGGTGGGGGACCAGAGAACCTTCCAAAAGCTGGCCTCAGGTTTCAGGCAGAAACCCAGGGGCTCAGGAAAGGGAAGCAGAGGTAAAGAGAACTTCCCAAGACTCCCTTATTCGCAAGCTTTCTACAGGGGGGACTGGACTTGTGCAATGGAGGAATTCTTAGTTCGTGGGTGAATGTCTTCCAATTTCTTCTCTACCCAGCAATCCACATGTGTAGAAAAAGCATCAATGACCATAAACTCACCTTTTGGTGTTTCATTATCTGGGAATTAAAAAAAAAAGGAAAGAATATTAAGAAAAGAAATCCTGATTTAAATTTAAACTTGAGGTACATTGTTCTAGAAGGACTAAACAATGCTCCCAAAAGTTCTCACTGTGGGCATCATTACTCCAAGGCCTGAAGCCTCCGAGGTGGGCTCTGTGCTTAGCCTAGACCTACGCTCACTGATGCACCAGAACTCGCACACATCGAACTGTCCTTGACCCAGACCTACCAAAAACTCAGAAAGCCCTGAAGTCAGAAGGCTGCAAACCTCTAGAAGTCTTTTTGCATTAGCCAGAAACTTCTTCCATAGAAACAGAAAGGTATTTTCAAAGATAAGGACTTCCCCATATTTGAATCACTGAGTCTTAGCCTTATTCATTTCTCATTATTCAGAAATCTTTCTTATAAGAGTCTTTCATAATAGAGATCAAACAACTTATTCTGTATAATTTTTTCTGTTGTCCTTTTCTTTTTTTTGTTTCTTGTATTTAGTACAGGGTCTACAGCGTCTTACTACATAGATCAGACTTGTAGTGATTCTCCTGGTTAGTGCTGGGTTTTCTGGTGCACGCCACCATGCCCAGTCTCAATCACAGTCTCAGCATACCCCGGGGATGGGGCCAGCACAGCATGCTGGGAATCAAACCTGTCCCTGTGTCTATTTAAGCAGGTGCTTTAATCTGTCGAGCTATCTGGCTGGCCTTATTGTCCTTTTTTTCAAATAAGACATATTTGCTATACTAAAGAACAGATTTTATTCTCCATTTTGCCAAAACACAAACATAGCACATGGTATAGTCTGTTGTCCCTAGATGACATCAACTATTTTTTATTTTTATTTTTTCATGATTTTTTTTTTTTTTTTTCTTTTTGAGACAGGTCTCTCTATGCAGTTCAGGCTGGCCTTGAGCTCACTTTTGCAGCCTAGGCTGGTCTCGAACTCGTACCAGTCCTCCTGCCTCAGCCTCCCAAGTGTTGGGATTACAGGCATGCACCACCACGTCTGGCTTTTTTACGATTTTAATTTAATTTAATTTTATTTTATTTTTAGTTTTTGGCTGGCTCAGACTGCCTTAAAGGCAGGTCTGGTACAGCATGTGCAGCTAGAGATCGAACCGTGGTCCCTTACAATTGACTGAGTTTGCCCAAACAGGCTCTTTAAACAACTGAGCTAACCCGCCTGCCCCCTGCCCCGCATCAACCACTGTATATACTTTATTCTGTAGGACTGGCGACCACATCCACTCGCTAGGCACACACTTCTCTGGAGCTACGTCTCCAGCGTCTGCTCTACACATCTGAAGCTCTTCCAATAAAAAGTGGCTTTACGTTATCTCTGAGTATAATGAGCTCTCAGTTATTTTCGCGTGAGGGAGGGAGCGCTGGTGTGAACAACTGAAATCCACTCCCGTAACTTGGGGAGCCAGCGACCTTCCCCACAACCCTGGGGGGTGGGCTCGGGGTCCTTGCCCCCCCGGAAGACATGTGGCTGGAACCAAGGGCAGCACTAGGCCTTGTCAGACCCTGGGCACAATGGGTTGGAGGGGGGAGGCAGCAGCGCCCAGAGGTGCCACGCTACCGGGGAAGAGTGCAGGGCGTCCTGTTTGAATCTCAGCTCTGCCCTTGGTGCGAGAGCAAGGGGAATGGAGATAATGCCCTTCCCTCCTAAGGGGATTTTATGAGGGTTAAGGGGATTCTCAAAGTGGGAGTCAGGGCAATGCTAGACAGATTCTTTTCTCCTTTCCTGCTTGGGATCCTGCTACCACAGAGCAGAGAACTGAGCTCAAGCCAGCTGTGGCCAGCTGTGCAGCAGCCAGCAGCCTAGGCCTGCATGCAGCATCAAGAAATCTACCACTACCTGCTGATAATTGGGAACTGAATAAAATGACAATGGATAGTATTATTTTGACTTACTAGTTTTCTAGCACTGATTTTTTTTTTTTTTTTTTTCTTCAGTACTGGGGATTGAATTTAGGACCCTGCGCTTGCCAGGCAAGTGCTTATTCTTTTTTTTTATTTTTATTTATTTATTTATTTATTTGTTTGCTTGTTGTGTTTGTTTGTTTCTTTATTTATTCATTTTGTGGCTGGCTCAGCCCGCCCTGGTGGTGGCGCTGGCGCAGCATGTGGTGCCGGGGATCGAACTGCAGTCCCCGCAGTTGCCTGAGCCCTCCTAAGCAGGCGCTTTAGACCACTGAACCATCTCGCCGGCCGCGCAAGTGCTTATTCTACTGAGCTATCTCCATGGCCCTTTTTTTGTCTTTTTGAGAGAGCACCTCACTTTGTAGTTCGGGTTGGCCTTGAACTCATTCTGTAGCCCACACTGGTCTCGAACTCAGCGATCCTCCTGCCTCGGCCTGCTGAGTGCTGGGATTACAGGCATGTGCCACCATACTTGGCCTGCATTGATGTTTTTAAAGAATGTTACACAAAGAAGAAACCATAAATATTTAAAAATGAATAGAAGCCAGGTGTAGTGTGCCATGACTGTAGTCGCAGCCTGGGGAGTCCCAGACTCTGAGAGACTGAGGAAGGAGGATCACAAATTCAAGCCCAGTCTGGGCAGTTTAGTGGGATTTTGTCTCAAATTTTAAAATGGGCTGAAGATGTAGCTCAGTGTGAAGGTCCTGGATTCAATCTCTAGGACCAAATACAAGGCAAACAAATAACTAGCCATTAAATTCTATTTGATAGGTTTGTGAACATACAAAGAAAATTGCTTACAGCTTTTATTGGCCCATACATGTTAGGAGAGGTGCTAGGCTCAGTGTACTCTTTTAAGGATGGAGATATTATGCTTGAAAATAGCTGTGCTCAGGAAAATTATATACAAAGTGATTTCTATGCGTACTATGGTATTTTGTAATGGTTAAAAATGTGGTTTTGCCGGCGTGAAGGTGTGCACCTGTAATCCCAGCACTTGAGAGGTTGAGGCAGGAGGATTGGTGTGACTTAAAGACCAGCCTGGGCTACAAAAGTGAGCTCAAGGCCAGCCTGAACTGCATAAAGAGACCATGGCTCAAAAAAAAGAAAAAAAAAAGACAAAAATTGTGCTTTAATGTCATAAAAATTTGCATTTACACTTTTACAGTTGGGTGGGATGTCACATGCCTATAATCTCAGCACTCAGGAGGTTGAGATAAGAGGACTTTTGTGAGTTCGAGGCCAGCCTGGGCTACAAAGTGGTTTAAGGGCAGCCTGAAGTGCATGGTTACATGCTGTTATGGTTTGTATCTAAGTATCCTCCCCAAAGCCTCATGCAGTCATGGGGCGGCTTCCAGAGTTCGTGATTATTTCATGGTCCAACACTGGGATTCTGGGTGTGCGTGCCACACGCAGCCTGGGGCAGAGCACCTGGATGCAGCTTCAGCAAGGGAGAGAGGCTCGCTCTGTGCCTCTGCCTCTCAGCTGCCACTGCTCCTCCCTTTTTTGCTCTTGGCTGTTTTCCACCGCCATGAACAGCTGCCCTTTGCCATATGCTGCTCTGCCCTGGAGCCAGCTGAGGATGGACTGAAACCTTCAGTGTGAGCTAAATAAACCTTTCCAGTGCTGGCAAGATAGCTCAGCGGTCTAAAGTGCCTGCTTAGGCAAGCTTAGGCAACCGCCCCGGCACCACATGCTGTGCCAGCCCCTCTCCCAGGGCAGGTTGAGCCAGATATAAATAAATAAATATATATATATATATATAAATAAATAAATAGAACATGTAGTGTACATATACCTTTCTTTTCTTAACTTTGGGTGTTGGGTGTTTTGTCCCAGCAATGAAAGAAAAGTAACTTAGACTATGTTTAAAAAAAAAAAAAGCATTTATGTCTCTGGGAATGGGCTACTTATTTATTTGTTTTCTAAGCCCTTGTTTCTTCATCTATAAAACAGGAATGGTTATTAGAAGAATTTTTTTTTTTTTCTTGTGGCATCAGGATTTTTACACTGAACTAAATCCCTTGTACTTTTTTATTTTGGGATGAGATTTTACTAAGTTGCCCCAGCTAAGCTTTGTCTCAGGATCTTCTTGCCTCTGCCTCTCAGACTTCTGGGATCACAGGTGTGTGCTTTCATACCTGGCATGAGGATCAGTTGTGCCCCCAACCCCACACCCACACTGAGGACTGAACCCAGGGCCTTGTGCACTTGGGGCAAGCACTCTCCCACTGAGCTATATTCTCAGTGCAGCACTGGAAGAACTAACAGAGAAATGCAGGTAAGATGCTTAGAGCAGTAACTAGAACACACATGCCCAGTGAATCTGAATGCCTACTTTCTATAGTCAGTGTTTTTCCTGTATAAGTGTGCCTAAAATTCATCTTCTACCTTCCATCTGCTAGATGATTTATCTTTCTTTTTTCCATTTACGTATTTGGTACAGGGTCTCACTACACAGCTCAGACTCGTGGTGATCCTCCTGCTTTCAGCCTCGTCAGAGGATTTCTTAAATGAAATACATACTCGACCGTTGTAACACCACCACAAGCTAGATGCTGTGTGATTATTGCAGCACCTCCATTTTACAGGGATGAAGCTACGACACAGAGAAGTTAAGCAAATGATTCCAAGATACCCAGCAAGTAGAGAACAGAGCCAGGATTCAAACATGGTGACCTAACTTTAAACTCAGGCCTCTTATGCTCACAGTGCATGGCTTCATCTCCTCTGCCTGAAGTACTCCTCTTCTTAGAGTACAAGCTCACCCTGTCCAGCTCAACCA
>PVKN010026169.1:0-13894 GCA_004027915.1 Capromys pilorides
AGCCATAAGTTACACTGTGGTTAAGACTTGTATAATCACCCTTGAAAAAGCTCACATTCTATCACAGTGATGTCTGGTGAGACTTAACAGCCCCAATTGTTAAACACTTGGATCAAGTCATAACCAGTTTTATTGCAAAGGACCCTGTACACATTTATCAATTCTAGTACCTTAATGGCTACCCACCAACTCATTAACATACAGAAACATGCATTGTGAGAAGCAAGAAGTACCACCCATTCCTTCTGCCTATCAGCGCCGTGTCCCTCCTGAGCAACAGTGCTCACGTCACTGAGGTCTGTGAGAAGTCACTTTTCGCATTCATCCTGAGTGAAAGATGGAATGACTTAAGTACAAATGCAATAGATTATAAACAATTTCTTACAAAAAAGTCACAAATTAAACCAAAGTATTTTATAGAATTTAGCATAAAACACCATAAAAATTGCCTTCCCTTAAGCTCTCTCTCCCTCTATATGGCAGGCCAACTGGGTGTCTTTGGGCATGATGGTGACTCTCCTAGCGTGGCTGGCACACCGATTAGTATCTTCAAATAAGCCCACCAGGTATGCGTCACTAGCCTCCTGAAGGGCGCCAGTGGCTGCACTATGAAACCTCAAGTCGGTTTTGAAATCCGGAGCAGTCTCTCTCACCAACCTCTGGAAAGGTGGCTTCCAAATCAGAGGCTCTGTCGATTTCTGGTACCAAGGAATCTCTCCAAGCACCATGGTACCGGGCCCGTAGCGATGAGGTTTCTTCCCCCTGCCGGTAGAGGGGGCGCTTTTCCTGGCAGCTTTAGTGGCCAGCTGTTTTCCGGGGGCTTTCCCACCAGTGGACTTGTGAGCAGTCTGCTGGGTTCGGACCATTTTCTTTTACCCAACACATAAGTCTTAGGTCGCTTTTCTGACCACCGCACTGGCCTTCAGGCAACAGCTGCAGTTGCCGAAAACAAAAAAGACAACTTCCTAACGAATGACCAAACTGCTCTGCACCTGAGGTCACTTTTTGTAGCCCAGGCTAGTCTTGAACTTGCACCAATCCTCCTGCCTCAGCCTCCCAAGTGCTGGGATTACAAGCGTGCGCCACCACGGCCGGCTCTCTCTCTTTCTTTTCTTTTCTTTTTTTTTTTTTTGAAGTAAACACAGCAAGATTTTATTGTCTTTGGGGCTGGCGAGATAGCTCAGCGGTCTAAAGCACCTGTTTAGGCAAGCTTAGGCAACCACAGGTTCACTGGTTCGATCCCCAGCACCACATGTTGCACCAGCCTCACCCCAGGGTGAGCGGAGCCGTCATAACCTAAATACATAAATTAAAAAAAAAGATTTTATTGTCTTCACAATAAAACAAAATATGAAAAGCTAAAACTGGATTATAGCCCTTTCTCTTCTTATCTCCTTCCAGTTCAAAATGCTTGAATCTCTTAATAGCCAGCATTCTTTTAGATTTGCACTTGGGCTCCACACACTCAAGCCTCAGGACAATCTTCTTTGTAGTTTTGGCCTTCTTCTGGAAAATCAGCTTAGCCTGTCCACTATGGCCACTGTTTCCTGTCATAACGCTGCTTTCCCTGGGCACATAGAGAATTGTTGCTTTTCTTGTACTGTGTCACTTTGTGGGGTCGATGCTTGCCACGCTTAAAGAAAATTCGCTGGGTTTGGGGAACGTTCACCAGGCTTGCAGGTGCACTATCAGCGAGGAAAGAAAGAGGCTGGGCTGGAAGCGGAAGCGTACAGGTGATTCTTTCAATCATGTTTCTATCCTAACCACAGTTCCCAAACCCTAAAGTTGTGTTGCTGGCAACAGCAATACTGGAGGCTTTTCTAGTTCCTTTCATTGTGTATCATTGCACAGCAACTCTTCATGGCTACTACCCTTGAACTATGGGATTCACACTGGGCCTGTCTGCATGTGTGCATGTGGGATGAGGAGAGAGAGACTGTGTATGTGTATGGCGTGTGTGTGTATGTGTGTGTGTATGCCTCCACATCCAAAGTGTGGTATTCATGAGTAAATGGCTTATATCATGAGGCTTCTAAAGTATAGCATTATTGTCAGGCATGGTGTTGAACACCTATAATCCCAGCACTCAGGAGGACAAGACAGGAGGATCACTATGAGTTCAAGGCCAGCCTGTGCCACACGGCAAGACCTTGCCTTAAAGAAAAGAAAAAAAAAAGTGTTATTTTCCATTAACCATAAAGTGACAATGATTAACTTTTTTCTGTGGTGCTAGGATTAAGCCAAGTTTTTTTGTTTTTGTTTTTGTTTTTGTATTTATTACAGAGTCTATAAGGTCTCACTATGGAGATGGGACTCCTAGTGATCCTCCTGTTTACAGCCTCCCAAATGCTGGGGATTACAGGCACGTGCCACCACGCCCAGTCTCAGTCTCAGCGCATCCTGGGGGCAGGGCTGGCACAGCATGGCAGGGATCTAACCAGCTGGCCGCTGGGTCTGCCTGAGCAGGTGCTTCAGTCCACTGAGCTATTTGGTTGGCCCTAACCCAAGGTTTTGTGCTCCGCCATTGAGCTGCACCTGAGTCTAGGGGTTGTTCTTTTGAATATTTGTTTATAAGTAGGCACTATCTACGTTGTGTATCAAAGCACATGCAGTCAGTTAAAATAGTGAGGTTCTTTTTGTTTTTTCACTGACAGCAGGCGTTGAGCAACCACAGAACTTTTCTACCCTTTGTGTTACTTTTATCTCAGAGGCTACTTCTGTATCTTCTTGGTGGCTCCCTATCTTCTTCTGAAGAATTCCCTCCTGCTGCGAGCCTCAAGGCCCTGTCCTTGCTCCATTTACTCAGCCCCTTTTCGCAATCTTGTAAATACTTCTTGACTATATGGCTGGAATTTGGAGGCTTCTGAAGCATGGAGTTATTTTCATTGACATATAATGAGCACAGAACATGATTAGCTTGTTTTTAAAATGCTATGCTTTTAAAAATTCCACTCATGGGGGGGTATTGTCTACATTATGTTTCACAGTAAGTATATTGAGTAAATAAAGAGCAAAATAAAAGATAATAGGAAATAGAACATTTCCAAAAGGGAAAGAGATCAGGGGCCAGGGAAATAGCTCAGTAGAATAAGCACTTGGCTGGCAAGCACAAGGTCCTGAGTTCAATCTCCAGTACCACAAAAAAAAAAAAAAAAAAAAAAAAAAAAAAAAAAAAAAAAAAAAAAAGGGAGCCAAACTCCCTGTGAGGAGGGTAGCCACTGCGTAATGCTCACAAACTAGAAACTGAAAACCAAAATATAAAAGCCCAAAGTAAGTACCTTCGCTTCCCTGGCAACTTTTGTTACAAGGTAACTTTCGTAGGTCTGTTGCCAGTGGATGTTTAAGGACGAGTGGCAGCTTTCTTCTTTCTTGCATGTAGCACTCTTCTCCCATCCTTGGTGGGATCCCGGTTGCCTGGTCTTTGCACTTTCTCCTTTCTGTGCTCTGCCCATCAACCTGCTCTTCTTGGGATTTTCCATTTCTTAGTACATGTGCTGCCAAAGCGAGCACCTCCATTTCTTAGAAAGCAACAAATCCACCCTTCCAGTTGCCTTGGTCAGAAACCTGGGCATCATCTGTCTGTCTGTCTGTCTGTCTGTCTGTCTAATGGCCATCTTGGCCTGCCCTGGGGGTGGGGCTGGTACAGCATGTGGTGCAGGGGATCGAATCGTGGTCTCTGTGGTTGCCTAAGCAAGTGCTTTAGACCACTGAGCCATCTTGCCAGCCCCCATCATCTTTGACTCCTCTCTTCATTTTACCCCTGTGCTAGGAAATCCTATTGGCTTTCAGAACATTTGCAGAGCTGAGTGTGGTAAAATATGCCTGTAATCCCAGCACTCCGAGAGGCAGAAGCAGCAGGATGGCAAAAGGGAGCCAGCCCGGGCAATTTAGTGAGCTGCTATCTTAAAAAAGTAAAAGTAAAAATGGGCTAGGGATGAACAGTGGCCTATAAGGCTTCGTACAGTCTGGTCTGTCATCACTCTCAAGTCGAGGCTCAAATGACATTGCCTATTCTGATCATCCCAGTTAAAACTGGAATTTCTCCCTTGTTTTTTCCCATAGCACTTAGCACATTTGAATAGGCCACACAGTTTGCTTATTTTATTACCTAACTTATGTAAATTATAAGAGGGCAAGGATTTTCATATTTTATATATAAATGGATCCCCAGTGCATAAAACAGAATTTAACAGCCAGAGGTAGTGACAATGCCAATAATCTCAGTACCTGCAGGTCAAGGGGTGAGGTAAGATAATCTCTGAGAGTTTGAGGCCAACCTGGGCTACATAGTGAGACCCTGTCTCAAAAAAGCAAGAGCAAGGGGCTGGGGAGATGGCTCTGTGCAACAAGTGACTTCCTGGCAAGTGCATGGTCATGAGTTCGAACCCCAGTCCTGAAAAAAAAAAAGAACAACAACAATAAAAACCCAGGAAGAGTAACTACTAACAACAGGACCTGACTTGTAGCAGGTTCTCATAAATACAGTACTTATGGAACAAATACATATATGAGTGGATAATCACAAATTAGTCTTTGTGATTTATTTATTTATTTATTTATTTATATGAATTTAGTGTAGGGCCTTATTACACAACTTGGACTCATAGTGTTCCTCCTGTTTTCAGCCTCCCTGGTGCTGGGATTTTACAGGTGTGGGCCACCATGCCCAGTCTCTGATTGGCTCAGTATGCCCGGGAGTGGTGCCAATGCGGCATCATTTATAAAATTAAAACTGAATGAAATGCAACAATATGAAGATTATTTACCATGGTAATCAGTATAATCACATGGAAAGGGAACTAGACAAGAGGCGACATAGGGGCATGGAAGCCCTGCCTGTCACTGTCTACCCCAGAGGCTGCCTGGCCTTTGGCTTCTATCCCCTCTCCTCTCCCTGCACTGTGAGCCCACTGTCCCCAGTGCATGTCTAACATGCCTGCTGTGGTGTCCAGGCCTGAGGTGCCTTGCACGCTTTTCTGTGCCTGTCTCCTGTTCTCTGGACTGAATTCACAGGTCGCAGTCTGACTCTTCCCAGCCTGGATTGCGTCCTAATACCTCATGTTGACTAAACCTGTCATGGTGTGTTGACCACTCTTTTTGACAGTTTTGATTTCTTGCTAATGCATTGAAGACTCTTGAGAGAGTAGGTCTGAAAGCTTCTGAGTGAGTCTCCTATGGCTGGGCGCACAGAGCATCTAATTATTTTAACTGCCGGCCCACATTTGCTGGCTAGGGCTTTAGGGGTGGAAGAGTAAGGGTGCTCAATTCCAGTACAGATCATGTTGAATGTTCTCTGCCATGTAGACATAAATTGCTGGGCTGTAGTAGTGTATGCCTATAATCCCAGCACTTGGGAGGCTGAGGCAGGAGGATCAGTGTGAGTTTGAGATCAGCCTTGGCTACAAAAATGAGCTCAAGGCCAGCCTGAACTGCACAGCGAGACCCTGTTTTTGTCAAAAAGACGAAAAACAAAACAAAACAAAAACACTCTCAAACTTCACATTTATGAGAATGTCACTCTGGGAGATTTTTGGGCCAGGGAGATAGCCCAGTAGAATAAGTGCTTGCCTAGCAAGTGCAGGGTCCTGAGTTCAATCCCTGGTACTGAAAAAAAAAAAAAAAAAGGTGATTGAGTAGACATAAATCAAGGTGTTTTTGGTTTTCAGCACTGGAGAGTAAACCCAGGGTTTCCCACAGAGCTCCATCCCCAGACCCCCACCGTTTTTTTTTTTTTTTTTTTTTTGTCTTCAGACAGGATCTCTCCAAATCATTAAGTGCTAGGCTTCCAGAGAATTTGTTCTCTGTGAGCTCCGTGTTCCAGTGAGATAACACAAATGTCTCTCTTTGAGGCACATTCTGTTCCTTGAGCCCCTCCTGCACAGGTTGTTTTTCCTTTGCCTTGTTTGATGTTTGCACCCATCTTTGGATCTTTAGGGATTTTGTCTCCCAAGGTCAGCCCAGGGGATGGACTTGGGAAAAAAAAATTCATTCTCTGTCCTCGTGAAATAATCTGAATGTACACAAGGGTTCATTCTCTGTCCTAGCAAAATAATGCAAATGTACACACTTCAGGCGCGTTCTGTCCACACATGTACGTCTGCTCAGCAGGCCCTTATGTCTCCACCCACCTTTTGGATGCTTAGGGATTTTGTCCTCTAGAGCTGGGTCATGCGGATGGAGCCGGGCCTCCTGTGATTGGAGAAGAGGGCAGATGAGAAGCAAGAGCTTCTACCAAATGAATACCCATTTGATTCAAAGATGACCAGGGAGAAAATCCCTGTGTAGAGATTTCTAAAAGCCATGGTCTGTTTAAAGAGATTGATGTTTCTGATTGATGTTTCTTTAGGCTCCCTCTGCCCCAAAGGGAGGTGGATAGAGGGTTGGCGAATGTGGAGAGGCGGTGAGAGATCAGTAGCCAGAGGTAATAGCAAGGAAGCTAAGAGGAGCCAGTCTGTGTGAACAATAACCAGCAGTGATCAACGTGCGTAAGCATCAGGTGGGAATCCTCAAGTCTGGTAAAGACACCAATTGCCCATGCAACAGAGAGGCTCATGGGATAGAAGGGTGCACCATATTATCCTTAGTATTAGTTTTGCAGTGTTAGGGATCCAACCAGGGCCTTTTACATGCTAGGCAAATAAATGTTCTACCATTGAGCTACACTGTTAGCCCTGAAGTTATTCTATTTGGCTACTAATCAGTGTGAAAGGCAGGAAAATTTGAGCACCTTCAGATTGTGTTTTGAAGATTCTGTCTCAGATGGAAACCAAGATATAATGTTTAGGATGATAGCAACTGTCGTGTTAGATTATGTTCCTGTGTAGGGTTTGGTATGGACCTGCAGAAGTGGGTACCAATTTGGAGGATACCAGTGGACCCTGAAAGTCTCAGGTAGACTGCGTCCCACAACATGCCTTAAAAGTTCTGAACAGTTAAGACGTTACTGAGTGCTTGGCAAAACAGTTTTCAAGGGGAACAAGAATGCACATGCAGTTTCATTAGTTTGCTGAAGCTATCACTCATTCCCTGAGATTGGTGAGGCAGTAGTTACTAAAAAGTGATTGTTGTGACAGCTTGTCCTAGATTAGTTTGTCTCTCTCTCTCTCTCTCTCTCTCTCTCTCTCTCTCTCTCTCTCTCTCTCTCTCTCCTTTTTTTGGAGGTATTGAGAATCAAACCCAGAGCCTTGTGTATGCTAGGCAAGTGCTCTCCACTGAGCTACATTCCCACTTTTTAATTTTTTTTAATGTATTTGGTTGTCACGGGGTCTCACTACAAAGCTCAGACTCATAGTGATCCTCCTGTTTTCAGCCTCTCCAGGGCTGGGATTACAGGTGTGTGCCTCCACACCCAGACTCTGTGGCTAGCATGTGGTGTCAGGATTGAACTGAGGGCCCCGTGCTTGCCAAAGCTTGCCTAAGCAGGCGCTTTAGACCGCTGAGCTATCTCACTGGCCCCTAATTTGGCTCTATCTTATTCTTTTTTTTTCAGAACCAGGGATTGAACTCAGGCCCTTGTGCTTGCTAGGCAAGCACTTAACTCTACTGAGCTATCTCCCCAGCCCCAAAGTTGATCAGGATTTTTTTTTTTTTGGCTGGCTCAGGCTGCCTTAAGGGTAGATGTGGGGATCGAACTGCTATACCCTGTGCCTGACTGGGATCTATCTTATTCTTGAAATAGGATTTTGCTAGGTTCCCAGGCTGGCCTGGGAACTTGCAGCTCTTCTGCCTCAGCCTCCTGAATAGCTCATATTACAGGTTGGTCTTCCTCACACCAGAAACCCTCAACTTATGTACATAGGAATGCATGTATATAAGCCTCTTTTTTTTTGGTGGTACCAGGGATTGAACTCAGGACCCTGTGCTTGCCAGGCAAGCACTTATTCCACTGAGCTGTCTCCCCAACCCCCTAGGAATGCATGTATATAATGGGGATTGAATCTAGTGCCTTTGTACCAAACTACACAACCCCTGTGTGCATGCACGTGCGCACACACACAAATGCACACACCTTGAGACAGATTCACTAAAGCACCAAATTGTCTATGGTGGGCCAGAGCTTGTGATTCTCCTGCCTCAGCCTCTAGAGTGCTGGGATTGCAGGGGTGCATCACAACTGGAGCCAATATAGTATTTTAAATCTCCAGGGTTAAAACCTTCCAACATCACCATTTCAAAGCCTAATCCTCTAACAGACTTCCTGGCTGGCTAAAAAGCAATTGAGGAATGTGTATTCTCAAATTCCTTGGCTAGCAAACTAAGAAAAGATAGCTTCCACCTGCTTTGTGGGTCCCTTCCACTGTGAAACAATAGCCTGGGGGCATTTAGGAAACTTTCCAACAACTGTTTTTGTTTTTTTTTTTTAAGCTTTATTTATTTTATGGCTGGCTCAGCGTGTCCTGGGGGTGGGGCTGGCATAGCAAGTGGTGCCGGGGATTGAACCACAGTCCCTGCAGTTGCCTAAGCTTGCCTAAGCAGGTGCTTTAGACTGCTGAGCTATCTTGCCAGCCCCTCCAACAACTGTTGAGAAAACTCCTACGCTGCCCTGCAGAAACACATTTCAGCTGAGGACAGATTGTGTGAACTGTGGTCTCCTAAGATTATAATGGAGCTGAACACTTCCTACTGCCTAGCGATGTTGCTGCCGGAGGTGGTGGCTCAGTGCATGTCTCATGTATTTGTGGCGATAGTGATGTATGCAAACCTACTGTGCTGGTGGGAGTTCCTATGAAAGACGGACAGTGCAAGGGGCTGGGGAGATAGCTCCATGGCCCAAGTGCCTGCCTGGCAAGTACAAGATCATGAGTTTGAACCCCAGTCCCGCAAAAAAAAAAAAAAAAAAAAAAAAAAAGAAAGATGTACAGTGCATGCTAATGAAAATAGTAGCAAACCACTGTGCTAATGGTGTGTATTTGCTGTCCTACACATTTTTATCATTGTGCTTTAGTCCTCTGTATGAAAACCAGATGAGTGTAAAACCTTATGCTGTTACCTCAGCAGCGGCCTCGGAGTTACCTGTGTACGGAGTTGGAGTCTCTTGATTGCATCCAGAGGCTCGCTGAGTGACTGATCTGCAGCATCTGGGTTTCTATAAGTCTGCACTAGGAAGTCCGGGCACCAACGGAACGGCCTGCTGAGTGCTTCTCAGATCATCACTGTTGTTAAGCAACACCTGGCAGGCTGAAGGCAGGAATTGCTGCTGAAGGCATTATTTAGTTGAGAGCATTTTACTCTCCCTAGTATTGAAGGAACAAAATGTTCTCTTAAGGTACTAGATGTTCTGTTTATAACACATCACTTTTTTTTTTTTTTCTGCCTGTGGTGGCACATGCCTGTAATTCCAGGACTCTGGAGGCTGAGGCAGGAGGGTTGTGGCAAGTTCGAGGCCAGCCTGGGCTACATAGGGAGTTCAAGACCATCCCAAACATGTTTTGAGACATTGTCACAAACAAAAATTGCATCTTCAAAAAAATATGAGGGTCAAGGCGGGGATCAGCAGTTGAGCACCTGCCTGGACTGCATGACAGGGTTGGTTCCCTAGTACCACAGAGCAAAATGAGGTGAAACAGCTTCACAGTTAATGATAAGTTGGGGGGTAGTTTATGTAGTAAATACTGTGTATAGATGGACTGACAGCTTTGTTTCAGGAAGAATAAATATCCTCCAAAAGAGCAAACTTTGGCCATAATGAAATATGAAAGCCACACAGGAGATAATGTAATGTCATAATAGGAAGTCTCATGGATCACAGTGCCTTATAACATCACTCATGATTCCTCCACTTGCCACACAGGTCACAGAAGCATTTCAGTTCCCACCTGAAGCAGGAAGTCTCTTACACAGGTCAGTGCAGCATATCATAGTAATTAATGTATAGCTTGGTCAGATGTGCTGGGCACCTATAGCCCCAGCACTCTGGGAGGCCAGAGGATGAAATGTTCAAGGACAGCTTGAGCAACTTACTTTGACCCTGTATAGAACAGTGAAAAGGGCAGAGGATGTGGCTTAGTGCAGAGGCCCTGGGATCAATCCCCAATAACACACACACACACACACACACACACACACAATGTATAACCCAAAATGCATGTCTGTTAATGTACAAAAGTAAAAATTAAGTGCTTTTAGGTGTACAAAACTAATTGTTCAAAAGATGAACTGTACGATTTTTTTTTTTTTTTTTTTTTTTTTTGGTACCAGGGATTGAACTCAAGACCTCGTGCTTGCCAGGCAGGTGCTTATGTTGCTGAGCTCTCTCCAGCCTGAACTGTGTGATTTTTAAGTTCATCACTTGTTGTTTTTTTAATGGTGCTGGGTACTGGACCCAGGGCTTGGTACATGCTAAGCAAAGGGCATTACTGCTGAGGTACAAGCCCAGCACTTATAGTTTGTTTTCCTTTTTTTTTTTTTTTTTTTTTTTTTGAGACAGGGTCTCGCTATGCAGTTCAGGTCTCGCTATGCAGTTCAGGCTGGCCTTGCGCTCACTTTTGTAGCCCAGGCTGGTCTTGAACACGCACCAATCCTCCTGCCTCTCAGCCCCCCCAAGTGCTGAGATTACAGGTGTGTGCCACCACACCCTGCTGGTTTAAGTTTATATTCATAGTAATAGATATAAACACGGGAAGCAAAGATTGTACAATAGTGAACAGAAGTATGTTAAAAGAACTATTGGAAAAGATGGAGAGAATGTGAACTTGGGAATTTCAGTTTATAGAATTTTTTTCTTATGAATTTAGGGAAGGGTCTACAGGGTGTACAGTGTTTCACTATGTAGATCGGACTCAGTGATTCTCCTGTCTTCAGCCTCCCAAGCTATGGGATTGCAGGTGCGTGCCACCATGCCCACTCTCACTTCGCTGTTTCACAGAGCCCCACAGTCCCAGCCCCACTGCCCCACATGACAGGCCTGGGTATCAAACCCTGTGGCCCTGCGCCTGCTTGCAGGCGCTTTAATCTGCTGAGCTATCTGGCTGGCCCTTAGACTTTTTTTTAAACTTATTTTACAGTTTCAATGAGAAAAAGAGTTTATTTCCCGATTTCTATAAGATTAGGACAATTCTGTATTTTTTTCCCCCATGTAGTCTACTTCAGCAAAACAGTACACCATGTGCTCTTTTGGCCTCTTGGGAAACATGGCATGTTCAAGTTTGCTAGAAAGAGATAATGATCGCTTTTAGCCACACATTTCAGGGAGAGTTCACCAAGATACAGGTCTAGAGAGAAAATGGCGGCAAGGGAAAGCAGCAAGGGGGACACAGAAATATCTCAGTCGCTAAGATCAGAAATGGGCAATAAGTGACCTAATTGAGGGTTACTTGTAGAAGCACAATCTTCCAACTGTGTATTTCTGACACCTACACTTTTACCAAAAGAGATTTCACAGTTTTACAGAACAGCCCTATTGTATTTCTATTCTTAGGTCAAAAAGATGCAAAAATCATTAGTTAAATTCTATAGCTGGTTTGTTTAAAAACGAATAAAAATCCCTGCTCTCTGAATGTGTTCTTTCTTATTTTGACGCAATCAGAAACATAACAGCGTTTTTAGATCCTGCATTTATTCGTGAGGTGAAGCCATGCCATTTTTTCCCCCACCTCTGGGAAATTTATTTCTGAAACGTATGATTGCTGCACAATTAGCCAAGTGGAACTGTGACGCAATAACGCACTGCAAATTGCCTTACAAAAAATGATGTCATTGGCGCAGATCTAATGACTTTTATGAGAGGGAGCTATGGTAAAGCTCTTTCCTTGTCCCAATTTTTGCGCTGCATCGTATGCAAGATGTAAAATATTTCCCGGGGCTCCTGTCCGTCTACCTGTCCACGATGGGTGCACCGAGGTAGCTCGGGGCCCCACTGCTCGTCGGGCGGACAGGGGCTGCTGAAAGTGGACGTGCTCCGCTGAGCGTCCCCAGCCCCGACGGCAGCGCTGCAGGGGAAGCCGCTGGGGCAGAGGCTGCAGGGCTGAGCTGCCTCTCTTCCTCCGCCCGGCCGGGCCGGGCCGGGAGGGCGGAACGGCGGCGGGGACGCGAGGTGCCGTGGGTTCGGGACGGCCCTCCCCCACCCAGTTCCCACACTCGGTCCCGCTCCCGTGGCGCCGGAAGTGACGCGCGCCGGGCTGAAAGATGGCGGCATTGGCGCTCGACCAGGGGGAAGGTAAACACCCGCCAGGCCCCGCGCTGGCCCCCTCGGGGCGCCGGTAGGGGCCGGGGACCCTCCCCCGCTCCGGGCCTGGTCGCCAACCGGCGGCTCCCTACCCTACGTCCCCTCCTGGCGTGGCGGGCTTCCTTGTGCAGGCCGGAGCGCGCGGAGCCCCCCACCAGCCAGCCCCGCCTCTCTGGGCGGGCCCCGGGCGGCTCCCGCGGCCCGCGGGGGGCGGGAGGCCCGGAGCGGCCCCTGGCTCGTGGCCCCGCACGCCCCGCCCCTTGCCCGCCCCTTGCCCGCCTTCCTCCACCCCCGGCGTGGGTGATCCTGAGACTCGGCGCGCTTCGGGGCAGAAGCCCGAAGTCGCCGTCGACGTCGCTACTGCCGGCGCTTCTGCCGCTGCTTGCGGCCCTTTGGCCTCCTCCCCCGCCGTGGCCCCAAGTCGGCCCTCCAGCGGAGCCCCGCCGGGCGCTGGGAGGCCCTGGCGTTGCCAAGTCGGCCCCGACGCCGTGCCGTCCCGTGCTTCGCCGCGCTGTCTGCGCTCCGGGGCCGCGCTGCGCTGTCTCCTTCCCCAGGACTGGTTTCGAGGGGTTCGCGGGCGCGCAGATTCGGCTACCGCCGGAGCGGCCCGGCCCGGGAGCGGCCCCGTGTAGACGCGCGAGGAGCCTGCGGAGTGCCGTCTCGGCGCCCGCCCGCCCGCCCGCCCGCCTGCCCACCGTTCGGCCCGCCGGCCCGCTGCTTCCTGATGCAGACTGCCGTCCACTAGAGGCTGGACAGGACCCCCGAGGTGCGTAGCCGCCCCTGGCCGCCGGCCTGCCCCGCCGAGCCCGGGCTTTGCCCGCTGCCCCCAGCGAGGCACGGATCCCGTGGCCCTCCCTGCACCGACCCGAGGCGAACGTTTGGTAGACGCCGGGACCCAGTTTGTCTTTGAGTTTACTTAAATTGCTTGAAATGCAATTTTTTTTTTCAGAGAGAGCGAGAGAGAGAGAGAAAAAGGAAGAAGCATAATTCAGCCATTTTTTGCAGCACAGAGCTGCAGGTACCATGATTATTTTTCCCCTAATCCATTCCTTCCCTTTATAGATTGTATTTTTGCCTGAAACAGCTAAGCAGAATGCCAGGCATAAAACGTGGAATCGGAAGATCTAGGTTCAACTGGGTGACTGAGAAAATCGCGTACCGAGCTTCGGTTTCCTATCTGTGTAATGTAGTCGGTACTACATCATAGGGTACTGAACAGTATATGAGGTCATATACGTGAAAACAATCTATAGCTGCAAAGTGTTGTAAAAATGCAGAGCCGTTTTTTAAGTAACCTTTGCTAGAGTGGTTAATGTTGTAGTGGCTAACTGTTGCTGCTGCTTTATTTCTATATTATAAGTGTAAGCAAATAAGTATGGAATAGCAAAGCGCTGCTGTGAATCAATAGATATATTATAGACACGTTGCTTGGCCTTCCTCCTACGAAATGCTAACTGCTTATTTAAATAACGGTATTCTTTAACTCAAATTTAATGTTACTGTGGGGCTCTGCTTTTCATCTTTATAGGCCGCTGAGGCCCCTTTTCTTCCTCAGAATATGTAGCACTTTACATTTGATTAGTCTCTTACATTTTTAAAATTTCTTTTCCTTTGTTTGTCTGATTAAATTGTAATTTGGAACATGCTTTTTACATGTACCTGTTTTAATCTTAATATTTGTTTTTCATATCTAGAGAATAGAATGCCTACTTCTACTCTTGAAAATTGCTT
>PVKN010026170.1:0-13901 GCA_004027915.1 Capromys pilorides
TTACTGGAATGTCCCATAGGTAAGCATTAAAATTGGAGAGAAGACTGTCACTGAGAACTTATGCCACTCAAGAGGCTATGAAACATTCATTAACCTCATCTAAAGTAAAGGTGTCCTTGTTTATGTATTTTGAGATTTGCATATGCATGGCCCGAAGATTTCAAAAATGTTAATGATCCTATGACCACCTTAATTATGAATTCCTAAAATAGATTCTTGTGAAATCCTCACATCACATGTGTTATTAGTTCATGACAGTCTTTCATGATAACTTATAGTGATGTTCAAAAATATTTGTGGGAGGAATGCTAAATTAAACTATTGATTATAATCAAATTCATTATGGAAGTTGCCTGAAAGTGCAGCTCCAGAATCACTGCACATTATGCTGTTTGCATTTTATCATTTCTCCAGCCAGGCTGTTGTGTTTATAAAGAAGACATTACAACAAAGATTTAATAGTTGCCTCATTGCGATATTTTAGATATATTAGAAAAGCAGAATTTACAGAATTTAGGGTATAATTTGATATTCTTTTAAAAGCTTTGTGGGCAGGCTGGCAAGACAGTTCATTGGTCTAAGGCACCTGATTAGGAAAGCTTAGGGATGGTGGTTTGATCCCGGCACCACATACTGGGCCAGCCCCACCCACAAGGTGGGCTGACCAGCACATAATACAAAAAGAAAAAAGCTTTGTGGGACTTGGGTTGCATTAAGGATAGGATATTTTATTCACATACGGAGAGGAGCACACTGATTAGCTTAAGGCAGGAGGTAGTGATCTAGAACAAACCTAGCCCAAGGGCCCTAATACAAGTTTTTAACAGGTTGAGTAGTAGAGTAGAACTAGTGCCTTATGTTTCATTACTTATTTTATGTTTTTAGTACCTGACAATGAAATGGAGATGAACAGACAAGATTGTTCTAAAGAAGAGTATAGTTTTAGATAAGTTAACCCGATATTTCATAACCTTTCTATTTGAAATTTATTACTAACTTAAGACACAGAAACATATGTATAAAACTGATCAACATTCATCTAGCATTGCAAAATTAATAACTAATATAATTTGTAGTAGAATCAAAATCCAAAAAGATTTCTAAAGTCGGAAATAATGGTTGAAATAAAAAGAGTTTAGTTGAAATGTATTTATATGAAACATTAAAATAGGTAAATTCATGAAGACAGAAAGTAGGTCAGTAGTTACTAAGGGTGGGGGGCAGTGGGGATTGAAAGTGACTACAACTGAATTTTAATTTTTGGCTTTACACAGTAGTTTGGAATTAGAGGCAATAAGTTGACAATTTTGTGACTATAATAAAAATCTATTAAATTGTACCATTTAAAATTTTGAATTTGTGGTACATGAATTATACCTGGAAAAGTTACAAAGGCATTTATAAGTAAGAATCTGCGACTAAAAGGGAAAACTAAGCAGAAACTGACTGTAGAAAATTATATATATATATATATATATATATATATATATATATATATATATATATTTGTGCCTGGCTCAGCCTACCTTAGGGGCAGGACTGGCACAGCACGTAGTGCTTGGGATTGAGCTGTGGTCCCCGCACTTTGCCTAAGCTTACCTAAGCAGGTACTTTAGATTGCTGAGCAATCTCACAGGCCCTAGAACAATAATTTTCATCTTGCATGTGTAGTCAGGTGAATCTCTAGCTGGATTCTCACAATGCCCTGTATTTTAAAAAATAAAAGTAAATCACATTGTTTTCTATTATTAATTAGCATTGG
The DNA here is from genome assembly GCA_004027915.1 of Capromys pilorides. NCBI lineage: Eukaryota > Metazoa > Chordata > Mammalia > Rodentia > Capromyidae > Capromys > Capromys pilorides. Next base: position 1,763 of record PVKN010026170.1, read on the forward strand.
TTAAGATACTAGCCTGCATGTTTTAAACAGTGTCACATGACATTAGTCATAATATTGAAATATTAGCATTAAGAAAACCCAATATTATCTTCTATACTGGTGATTTGACTGTTTGTATAGAGCACGTAACATTCTAAATGCAAAAAGTTAAATTGAGAACAACTCAGGAAGCCTGGGCAAAAAAGGATTTGTTTGTTTGTTTATTTATTTATTTATTTATTTATTTATTTAGTGCTGGGAACTGAACTCAGAATGTTATACTTGCCAGGCAGGAGTTGTGTCACTGAGCTATATTCCTGGGCAAAAAAAAAGAATTATTAAGACAAAAAGCTAAGAGCTTGCCTGTGTATTATGAGGAAACAAATGTAGCATACAGTGAAAAAGAATTTTATTCACAACGTGAATCTTAATTATAAAATACTCAGGAAGTAAATCCAGGAGTTTGAAGATAAAGAGATACATCTCAGAGAGGGAGCAATGAATATTGAATCAGAGCACTTTCTAAAGAAATGCAGATTGAAAGGAAGCTTTTATAAAATGTTTAAGTGTATAAGTACTAAAATAAGTTAAGACATGAGAGGGTGATCTATGCTAGGAATTCATTGTGCTTTCCATTCAGATTAGAGTCTAAATTTTCATGGCGTTTATGAACAGCAGTTTGCCAATATCCTTTAAAATCCTTACAACTTTTGCAGGAATCATTGCTCTCAAAATACATCTTAATAAATCATTGTGTAAGTACTCAGAAATACCTACTTGAGACTTTAAATTTTTTAATTTATTTATTTGTTTGTTTATTTAATACAGGGTCTTGCTACCCAGCTCAGACTCATAGTGATCCTTGGACGCATAGTCTCATCCGCCCCAGTGCTGGGATTATGGGCGTACACTACAATGCCCAGTTTCAGTGGGCAGCACTGCACACCTGGGCTTCTGGACTGGCACAGTATCCAGTACCCCAGGATTGGAACTCAGGCCCCTGTGCTTGCCAGGCAGGCTCTTAGATTGCGGAGCTATCAACACAGCCCTACCTAAGATATTTTTATTGCTTCATATTAATTATACACAATAATGAGCTCTATTTTGACATATTCATACAGGGCTATGTGAGCAACATAATTTGAGAATGTTTTTTTTTTTTTAATGGTGAAACTTTTAACAGCATTGAATAGCATAAATGAGTTATGAATATGATTATACTATTTTGGTAAAATTTGCCATAATACCTTCAGGGACACATGATCTTGTTTTAGATAGGATTTGAGTGTAACATGACATGTCGTAATATTAAAATATTAGCATTAAAAAAGCCAATATCATATTCTATACAGATGATTTAATTGTTTGTATAGAGCACACAGCATTCTGTTTTTATTCCTCTTGAAACTTGTGGCTGTCCCCGTCCATACCATATGATTAAAATACATTGAGTCACTTTCAAAAAAAGTCATATAAAATCAACAAGACCTTGCTCACACTTTCCAGTTTTAGAGAGTTTTCTCTTCTGAAACTCAGCTTTTGCACTGTAAGGAAGCCCATGTCCCAAGCCAAGATCATGTGAAATGTTCTGGCAAAAAGCCCCACCTAAAGGCCCTGCCAACCGCCGGCGTCTACCTGCCGTGCAGGGGAGGGGACTGTCAGATGGCTCCTTCCTCCCACCTTCAGCCACTGCAGCTGATTGTAAGCAGAGCACAAGCAAGTTGTTGAATTCTGCCAAGCTACAGATTCGTGAACAAAGTAAATGTTGTCATAAAGTTACTTCCTTTTGAAGTGATTTGTTACATAAGCACAGTAAGAACAATGGGACATCTAAAACTGAAAAGCTCTGAAACTGTTTCATATAGAAATACAGACACACGTTTTGTAACACTGAAAGAATTACGAAGAGCAGCCTAGGAAAACGATAGACATGAATACACATCGTTATGTCTTGTCTGTACAGAGAAGCGCAACAGCCAGTACAGGTGTGCCTAGGAAGAAAGATCTGAAAATTTATACCGAAGTTTATACTGAAATAAAAGACTGATCATGTCCAGATGGCTTATACTTAATATTTGATTCATTTCATTTAACCTTTTTTTTTTTTTTTTTTTTTTTGGTATTTAGTGCAAGGTCTACAAAGTCTATGGGGTTTCACTACGTAGATGGGACTCATAGTGATCCTCCTGTTTTTAGCCTCTCAATTGCTAGGATTACAGGTGCATGCCACCATGCCCAGCCTAAGTCTCCTCAGTGCACCCTGAGGGGACAGGGCAGCGATGGAACCTCTGACCCCTGCATCTGTGCTTTAGTCTACTGACTATCTGGCTGGCCCTCATTTAACCTTTTGTACCTTGTAATCTTAATATAAGAGGACATTTATTCAATAAGGATGACTTTATAGATTTAGAAAGCAAATGACAAAAAAAATAAATAAATAAATAAAAAGCAAACCATGCATGAGAATACTGAGGGATCTGGCCTGGCAGCTGCTTATAAAAACACATACAGATGTTTTTAGATGACTACAAGTTTGAAACCAACCAACAGCATTCTTTATCTGGCAACTTTTTAGTGCAAACTTGGGCACTTATTACTAAAGCTTAAATTTCAGAGAATCATAGGCAAACTGAACAGATCACATTTTGAGGCACCCCAGTTTAAGGAGAGTAGCTAGATTTCCTTCAGAAGACTCACTGAAATGGCACTTGATTTAGTTATTAGAGTTATCCAGAAAAAAAAAAACAGTAGAAAATCTGGTTTATGGAAAAAGAATGGAAAGCATAAGGCAGTGACAGGACCAGGTGCACTAAACTTAATCTAAATAATTTCAAGAAGCAAGCTTGACACAATCAATAGAACCTCCGGGAGTCAGATTTGGCTCAGTTTAACACAATGCTTCTAATTAAGCTATTGAGCTATTCAAAAATTGGTCTGATAGCCACAGGACATATTAAGATTCTTGTTGCTGGTGTTCTTGTGTTTCCCAGGTGACAGGATGTTTAAAGAACGTTGTTCTTAGTGGAAGATCTAGCCAGGGATCATTTAAAGCCTCAAACCTGCCAAAATCGACAAAGGTCTCTGTCCTCTGATCAGAGTCTTAACAATACACTGCTTGGGCAGGTATTCTTGTGAAGTTGCTCTTTAATGTACTTCTGCCTAACAGTCTGGTGTTCTGAATTCCCAGTCTTCGCTAATTAGCTCAGTTGAGCTAAGTTTGGCAGTGATTTTCTCAGAAATAAAGATTCGTAATTCTAAAGATGATGTGTCTTAATTAAGTCTTCTCATTAAAATCCCTTTGCTTTGATTGTCAGTGTATGTCTCTGTAGAGCACGAAGTAGAATTTGGCTGTTTCTTGTGTAATTTGATTAATGTAGACAACTGATCTTAATCGTTTAAATACTGCCAGGTGAAGTTTTAGGTTACTCTGTGGAAGTAGACTGAGGATAGATGTACTGCAAGATTTTACTGTGAGGTTCCTGACACATTTGGAATTCTGTTAGAAATACATAAATGAGTCTATCAAGGGTTTTTTTCTTTGTTTTTGTTCCACCATTGTTACAAAATGATTTAAATAGAACACTAGAAAGAAAAATCCTGTGTGAATATTGCTGAAACTCACCAATTTTCCTTTTCTGGGGATCCTCGCCTGGGGCACTGTCTTATCTCTACCACATAGAGCAAGCCCTGATAGATTTGCAGTGTAGTCTGTCTGCTTTTAAAGTTCACCGCACTGCGCTTTGGTAAAACACAGGCTTAAGCTTCTAAACTCATGATAATGAGAAACAATGGCCCTGCATTTCCCTTTTCACCTCATCTTTGGTCTTCAAATCAAGTAGGAGCTTAGAGGTGTTATGGTGCGAACAATCCCAGAAACATTTCTTTTTCCTTTGACTTTCTTCCAGATATATTCACATAACTATACAGGACCCAGTACGTGGCACCACATACATAGAGAAATGGTGAATATGATGTTCAGTAGAAAATAAATGTAAATGATCAATATCTTTAGAATGTATCTTTTAAAAGTAGTTGTGGGGGCCGGGGAAATAGCTCCGTGGCACGAGTGCCTGGCTAGCAAGTGCAAGGTCTTGAGTTAGAACCCCAGTCCTACCTAAATAAATAAATAAATAAATAAAAAATAAACGCAGTTGTGGTGGAAATATAAGAATGAAATCATCACTTAAAAATACAGGAAAAAAGGACCAAAGAAAGAAAACAGATATATAAATATATATGTGCTAATAATTTTGAAAGCCTTTTAAGAAAAAGTCACTATACAAAGTATGTTCTGATTATTCATACTGGTTATTAGTATTTAAATATTAATAACTTTGATATGGTTTATGTCAAGTTGCCCTCCCCCCTCCCCCAAGCCTCATGCAAGTTATGGGGCAGGGCCAGAGGGCCAGGGCAGGGCATGAGGGGTGGGGCTAGAGAGGAGTGAACCATTAAACTGGCAGCACATGCTCCACATGCCTCCCAGGATTGTGGTCTCTCTTAGAGGTATACAGCCCATCATCCTAGACATGGCAGCACCCCAGCCTCTCCTCCAGACCCTGTAGCATGGGGTGGCATTATCTGTGACTGAGCCTCCTGGGCCAGAGAGGAGATGTTTGGAGAAGGCAGAGGCACTGACCCTTTCTCCTGAGCAAATAAGGCTCCAAAGTCTTATACATAATTTGGGCTGTTTTGAACTATGAAACTTCCTTAACTATGAACTAAATACACCTCTCCTTCCCTCATTTTGAGTGTCAGGATTTTATCCCAGCAATGAGAGAAGACAAACTTTTAAATAAAATCATATCTAATTAGGAATAACACATATATGACTAACTTCTACTGTACTAGTTGTGCAAATATTTGAATAACTTGTCAAATAAATGCATTGGCCTTTTTGTGGCAGAATAAATATACGTAATAGGCAATGAGGGAGTAGGACTTGTAGGCAGTCTTTTACATCCTTCTGAGTGGGACCCAATTAGTAACTTTTGCTCACTTGATTGGCAACATATGAATGGCACTACATTCTACAGATTAGACAGGAAAGAAATATTAATCTTCATGAAATATCAGAATAGGATATAGAAATGAAGACAAATGCTAATAGTGTTTTCTAGATGTAGAGAATTAAAAGGATGAACATAGTCACAGAACATGAAATTCCTTTGACTTTTAATATTTTGAGATTTTTGATCTGACTTCTTAAAATATTTTTGTAATTCTTTTTTTTTCTTGTACAGTGTCTCACTACACAGCACAGACTCACAGTGATCCTCCTGATCACCTTTCTCCATGTGCTGGGATTATAGGCATCTGCCACCATGCCTGGACTGCATTGCAGGCTCAGTGCTCCAGAGGGTGTGGCTGGCGCGACATTAGTTTTGTAATTCTAACAGCTATTTTTAAAATCAGAAAGTAGTATCACAGGCTATATTTTATGGTTTTGGAAAGGAGGTGTAAATACTTCCATTTTGCTTATTTTAATTAGTGCAGAGTAAGCATTTAAATGTACGATCTCATATGCTGGTGCTGTAGGTTACAAGCATAGCTAATGCACTGCATTATACAAATTTGTTCCTCAGCCTTTAACTCTGAAGATGACCATGTAAGTCCACACCTCAAGAAGCCTGTAACTTTGAATTTTGTTCTTGAAGATGCTTGTGGTTTTACCATCCTTGATGAGTAACGAGACCCATGACAAATGTACTCCTGCACTACAGGTCCATCCAGCAAGAGCAGTGAATCTGGAGTGATCCTAGGACCCTTTTAGATCATTTAGCTACCAAATGACTGCATTCTGTCTGTGAATGCAAGGGAAACCAGCTAACTAGGCTCACACTGCAAGATGCATAGAACTGCATCATGGAATTCTTCACTTAGAAATATTTTGTTCGAATCCATCCAGTTATACGAAAGGTAGCAAAGCAGACTGATATACTTGGAACAAAGCTAGTTTAGCTATAAACTATATTAAAAGTGACGTTTATTCTCAAAATTTTCCATATTCATGTGTAACTTATACATTCAGCATAATTAAATAGTATCAGGAACTGCTACTATTTTACAGAGACAATTTTACTTTTAGAAGTGTAAGTTACAGGAGCTGGGGAGATAGTTCAGTAGAATAAGTGCTTACCTGGCAAGTGCAAGGGCCTGAGTTCAATCCCTGGTTCCACAAAAAGGAAGAAGAAGAAGAAGAAGAAGAAGAAGAAGAAGAAGAAGAAGAAGAAGAAGAAGAAGAAGAAGAAGAAGAAGAAGAAGAAGAAGAAGAAGAAAAGTTACAGCTACTTCCTGGTTTAAACCCTTTGTACCAATTCCTATACCCTACAAAATTCAAACTTTTTGCATGAGTAGATTCATCTAATTAGGCCTCATTCTCACTTTAGTGGATTTAATTTAGAGCACTCAACTCTTATTCCAGAGAACAGTACGCTGGACTCCTTTAGTTTCTCAAACGTATTACTGGTTCATAAAACCTTTTTCCTTCTGCACTCCAAGGTCTCAGCAGAGCACCTGGTGGAAGGGGTTTATGTGAGACAAACAAATAGATGATGCTTGATCAACAAGCCTTTAGAATCGAAAAGTCCTGACATAAATTTTTTTTTTGTTTCTAGGCTGTTTTATTTTGATTAAGTCATGCATTGCCTATGGAACTTTTTCATTGCATTGAGCATTCATAAAATAAAATCTCAAAGCAAATCAAGGTGGAACATGCCAATTATCTTGGCACTCTGTAAGGTACAGGAAAGGGGATCACTAGATCTAGCCCAGCTTGGGGAACTTAGTGACTTCAGGAAGATCTTGCTTCAAAATAAAAAGTAAAAGAGCCGAGGATGGAAATCAGAAGGTCTCCTTGATATTTAAGTTAAAATATATAAGATATCATATCATATGTCATGTCATGTCATGTCATGTCATATCATATCATATCATATCCAGGAAGCATTGGACAACTGAACAGCTACATGAGAGGAAGACCAATGTTTTTATGTGGACACCTATACACTGATTGAAAGCATTACTATGTACAGTGTTACACTTTCAGTTAAAAGAAAGAGGGCAACAGAGAGAAGGCAGATGTTAACTACCCAGAGTATGCATTAGCTTCCTTTCAGCCAGAGACAATAAGCAAGGACCAGAAAGCCAAGGTCCAACCCACCTGGCACATGACAATCTTGGGACGTTTCAATTTCTGAAGAGAGGCAAAGATAATTTTGTGTTTAAAGAGAATTGGCAGAAGCAAAAGATAAATCACCTCTGGAAGAAGCAGACATCGTCAGGGGCCCCAGGTGACATATATACACAGTTAGTTTTGCAAATACAATGCTTGAAATATAATTGAAAGGATCCAAGTTATGCAAGCACATCCTAGAGAAAAGCCTAAGCAAACCCAGATGAAACAAGTAAATAGAAGACTCACGGAGTTCCAGAGCTGGTAGCCGAGATTCTGAAACAGTGAGCTTTCTGTATTGGAGGGCAGAAAATACAAACTTGGAGAACCAGAAGCTATACAAAATTGACATTTTAGGGCTAAAAATACAGTCAAATCTAAAGTGTTTGTGTATTAGATACACTGGTAAATTTGTATCAAAATCCAAGAAGAAATATGAGGTTAGAAGCAAATATCCAGAATGAGCCCAAGCAAGTGAAAACTGAAGGGTGTGAAACTTGTAAGTGGGCATTCTGCTCTAGGATTATTGAGAGAGAGGGAGATAAGTGTGAATAAGAGGGGGTTAAAGGGAGAGGAGAGAAAGAAATATGATACTAAGAAAATAAGAGTACATGCAGAACATTTTTAGCAGACGGTAACAGAAAGGTATTGAGCAATATCTAGAAGATAAATAAATAAATAAATAAACAAACAAACCCAGGCCCTATTAGCTAGACAAGTTACCTCACACCTATGAGATACAATTCTAGAAACATTGTTTTTATGAGTTTACTTGAGAAACAATTTGTACAGTTTATGGGGAAATTATGAAAAGAGAATGACTGTGGAATTGAAATCAGCTAATTACAGCATTTTAAAAAATTGTATCTTATTCTTTGTCTAGTCCTTCATGTATATCTACTATAGCACCTTAACCAGTACATAACTTAAAGTCAACCATTCTGGGTCACGGTTCTTCTGATATCAGTAGGTGAACTCCAAACATTTTCTGGAATTATATATTTGACTATTATGTAGTCTTGTTTTTGTTTTATTTTTTAATGTTTTTCCTTTGGAGACTGTAAATATGCAAGTATTTTATTTTATATCTTCTTTTATAAGATAGATGAATTCATTAAATAATTTTAAAATTTCATGAAAAAGCTATTGGTAAGATGTTCATTTTGCTTATGAATTTGCTTTACGGCAAATGTTACTTGCCTACTAGTAGGGTTTTCTTCTCTTTCTCACATTTTATACAGTATCCTTTAAATGCTTGGTTTATATGGCACATCACTTCGTGTCATTTGATTTTTAGTGCTTTGATTGACTTATCCTTATTTTTAAGATGTTCTTCAAACTCTAATTTTTCATGAGTCACATCTTTACCATGTGATTTTTTTATGTCTGTGCTCTTTGAATTCAGTTATCATTTCCTTCCATATATTTATGGAGTTTTTATTGTTTTCCAGGTCTTACACTAATTCTTGAGATACCAAAACTGAAAAACAAAACATGATCTTCAACTTTCATGTATTTATAACATTACTAAGTGAGAAATATTAAATAAATTGATTCAGTGCATTGAATTGTAAGTACTATGATAGGAGAAATGCAGGATCTTATAGTGACCATATTAAAAACACTAAATATTAAGATTCTTTCATGTATTCTTGCATGGATAGTACAGTCTGGGTACAACACTCCTGTATATTTTCAATGTCTGGTAGTTTCAAGAGAGTGTTTCTAGAGGAAGAAATATCTAAATTGAGCTTCAGATCAGAGTATTTTTAGGTTGCAATAATTCTTCATGACAATATCTGGAGGTAAGGTTGAGGAATCTAGGTATTGCCTGATGGGCACCTTAGTTTTGTTTCTATTTTGTGAATTCATAAATAGAGGAAATCTGTGAAGACATGATTACTTGGCTGATATTCCTACTAGAATTTGGTCAAGCTTTCTTTCTTTCCTTTTATTCTTGCTTGTTTTCTTCCCCGCCTTGCTTTCTTTTTTCCATTTGAGATAGGATCTCATTGTGTAGTGCCTTGAACCTGTTTGTGTAGTTCAGACTGGTTTTGAATTCAAACAATCCTCCTACCTCAGCCTCCCTAGTGCTGAGATTACAGGCACTCACTGACATACCTGTATGATCAAATCTTTTCATTGGAAAATTTTTAGTGGATACATGTTCTCTTAATCACAGTAACTATCCTGTTGTATACACTTTTCCAAAAGGCTTCTTAATGTCTTCCTGTCTGCGTTGTACTAGTAGAACTTTGAGGCTGATATATCTAAAGACTGGTGTGAAAGTGTTTGTGTAGGCTCTTCAGTCTCATAACTTTGGAAGCTATATTTTATGTCCTTAGTCATGGTTTCTGGAAAGAAATTTTGTATTTCAAAACATTGGTTGTCATTAATTCTCTACTTATAGTGGTTATCTTTGTAAGATTGTATTAATTTTTCTAATATATCTTCTCTGTACTTTAAAACTCTGCAAGGAATGACACTATTTTTATATCATGAGTCTAAGAACTGCCAGCCAGATATGCATATTTAGGAATCCATATGACAAGTGTCCAGCTTACCAGGGGCAGGATACTATTTATGCTGGCTTGCTAGATCTTTTAGTTCACTTTTGTGCACAGAGAAGGTTCCCAAACATTAATTAACCAATCACATTTATGTCATCAATGTCAAAGTCTTGTTTTATTTAAATTCTTACAGTATTTCCTTTTACATATACAAAGGAAAACAAATTTTGGCGACTGTAATGCATAGTTTTACTTTTTGAATTGAAGCTACAGCTTGTTCACTTATTTGGTTTGGCAAGGGAGAATGGTTAAAAAGAAACAGTACAACTAATCCATTGTCTTTTCTGAACTTCCAAGGACAAGGGCTTGGTTCTTTTTGTACCTGAGGTGTGTACCCACAGAGGCTAGAATCAGCAAATTGTAATGAATTGCAACTTCAAGTGTGAATTCTTAGGGTGAAAAAAAAATATGCGAATACTATAACAAATATCAATTAAGTATTTTCCTAACCTCATTCTATTTTTTTTAAAGCTTTATGGTAAATGGAGAAAAGCTGAAGAGGGGAATTTTGTTCCTATGAACTTAAGTAATAAATCTCTTACTTAATAAATTACTTAAGTAAGTAATAAATGTCAAACTGAGAAGAAAGGAAAAAAGAAATGAAAATAATTGCAAGTTTGATACTGTCAAATTAGCTTTCTGCTTCTGAATTTTCTGCTTTAGGTGTTTGAAGCTGTTCCGCTCATGAGATTTCATAGGTTCCTCTGGAGTAGATGGTATAATTTACTCCCAGTGGCTTCCTATATTTCCTACTGCTTATCCCCTGTTTTCCTGGTGGCTATCTTTACCAAAATTTCTGTTTGTATTGCCTACTGTGGTGTTTAGGAAATAGTTGGTTTCTTAAGTTCAAATTCTTATTAACTGTGAAATTCAACATGTTGTTTGATGTCTCTTGCTTTAATTTCCTCACCTGAAAGTATATGGGGTATGACAATAAAGCAAAATTATTAACCTCATAGAAATTCTAAGGGAAAATTCTCTGTCTCTCTGTCTTTCTGTCTCTGTCTCTGTCTCTGTCTCTCTCTCTCTCTCATCATGATAAACATTATCATTGCTATGGTTTGTGTCTAATTGTTCCCCAAAGCCTCATGCCATCATGGGGTGAATTTTCTAGACTTTGCAATTAATTCATGATCCAGTGTTGGCACTAGGCGTGTAAGTGCTGCTGGGATTATGGATGTGAGTGCTACCCCTGGCCTGGGGCATGTCTGAAGGTAGCATAAGGGAGACAGACTTGCTCTCTGTTGCCATTGCTGCCGCTTCTCCTTCCACTTGCTCTTATGTTTTGCTGTTTTCTGCTACCATGAACTGCTGCCCTCTGCCCTGTGCCACACTGCCTTGGAGCCAGCTGAATACGGACAGAAACCTCCACTAACTGTGAGCTAAATAAACATTTCCTTCCTCAACTTTGGGTGTCTGGTATTTTGTCCCAGCAAGGAGAAAAAAGTAACCAAGACAATCATCATCTACATATCTTTTATCTATCTCTCATATGCGTTTCTGTTTTCCCATATTCACCTAGTCACTCATCTATCCATCCACCCTTCTACCCATTCATTGCCTTGTACTATGATGCATTTATTATCACTATGATTTTTCCTTATGAAAAATTTACAGTTGATAAAGTCTTCAGGCCATTTTTTTTTCCTCAGAGATGCTCATGCCTTGTTTATCACAGCAAGTACTAAACGCCAGTGATGATAACACAGAGACCACCGGTCCATGACTCAAGTTACATGGTGAGGATAGCTGTCTGAGGCCAAGGCCCTTTGTACTTTCCAGTAACTCTTTCCACTTGACTTCAGAAGCCACGTGTAGTTTTCTGGATGCTCCTATTGAAGGGGTTTTAAATATGCATAAAGTTAATAGCAGGCTCTGCATGGATTTGGCAGTCGGTAGAATATACTTTAAATTAACAAATTAAGGCTATCCAGATAGCTCAGTGGACTAAAGTGCCTGCTTAAGTGGATGCAGGGAGTGGGGTTCAATCCTTGGCATGCAGTGCTGGCCCCGCACCACTGGGTGCTCTGAGAGAGTGACTAAGACTGGGTGTCGTGGTGCATGCCTGTAATCCCAGCTCTTGGGAGGCTGAAAACAGGAGAATCACTACAGGTCCAATCTCTGTGGAGAGACACTGCAGACCCTGTACTAAATAAAAAATAATAATAATAAATTAATTAACAAATTAAATTAAAAATTGTAAAAGAAGATAAATTTCTTGTTGCAGATGACCAGAATGTATACATGCAAATCTGAAACAAGACAAACTCTACAGCAATTGAGATGTATATTTAATATTTTGTTGCACAATTACACTGGCTAAGTTCAAGTTTGAATAGATGTAATGATAGTGGATGTGTGTTTTATTTCACATGACTTTTTTACTTTTGTTTTTGAAGATTTTGAGTTTCAGATT
>PVKN010026171.1:0-13849 GCA_004027915.1 Capromys pilorides
GTCTCATTCTCATTCTTCGGTTTTACAGAACACGAACTCGCCCAAGTGTCTTCCAGGTTGGGAGATCAGTTTTTCCCTCCTGCGTTGCTCCCATCCTGGGCAAGGACCAGGCTTCCCTATGCATGTGGGTTGCTGTGGCTTCGCTGACAGGGTCTCTGCCACCGTGTGGGCCCAGAGGGCAGCTGTGCCGATCGACTCTGCGGACCTGTGCCCCTACTTGTTGTGGACGCAGCAGACTGTCCAGGAGAGTCAGGAGGGGACTGACCCCATCCTGTACCAATGTCTCCATGATAAAGGAGGCGCTGACAGCGCTCTGGAAGGCACTGTGGTGTGGGGTTAGCCGAGCAGGCCCTGCAGCTGGACTGGAGGCAGCCCAGCAGGTCCAGCCAATCCGTGGGCCAGGCACCATCCTTCCCTGGGCTTGGCTCTCCTTCATCCCATCTGTGCTGGGCAGAGGTGTGAAGTGGCTCAGCGCGGGCCAGTGAGACTTGAGCAACTCACTGCATTGGAACCTGGCTTCTCCTGCTGCAGGTGGAGGTGACCCGAAACCTAGATCAGGGAGAGGGCGAGGAAGAGGTGGGAGAAAACCGTGGGTGTCTGCTACCTGCGTCCTCTTCCCAGCACTCTCGTCTCTTTGTAGAACAGAAGCCAGAGATTTTGTGTGTGTGTGTGTGTGTGAATGGGGATCGAACTCAGGACCTTGCACTTGCCAGGCAGGCACTTGTGCCCCTGAGCTATTTCCCCCGCCCCTCAGAAGCCAGAGGTCTTTTTACTTTTTTTTTTGTATGGGGAACCGAACTCTGGGCCTCGCGCTTACTAGGCAGGCGCTGCGCCCCTGAGCTACATCCCTGGCCCGGAAGCCAGAGATCTTAAGTAACGCTTTTTAGGGTCCCTAGTGAGTCCAAATAGCATAGCTTGAGTTTGGATCCAGCCCAGTTGGACAAAGGTGACCCCTGTGTTCTTTGCTCTGCCATGGAAGATGTGGCCCAAGGGTCACCCCAGTGAAGGAGTGTCCCATGTCCTGTGTCTCTGGGACGCACGGCGTCCCGTTGTGAACTCCTCCTAGGGTACTTGCCCGCTTCCGGGGTGGACTTTATTTATTCCCGCTTTCCTCTGTGAACCTGGAGCTCTGGCTTTCACTCCCCGCCCTTCAGCAGTCTGCGGAGTGGCCCGTAGGTGGCGTGTGCTCGCAACTTTTGGGTCTGTCCTCGGCCCGACGGGCCCCTGTCTTCATCACCCCTGCAGGCTGCACTTGCACCTAGAAGGCCACCATCCCCTGCGAGGCTGAGGAAGCCTGCGGCGAGGGTGGGAGGGGGCATGGGAACGCAGGGAGCGGGTCCGTGAGCTGCGCACGCTCGGTCTGATCGCTCGGAAGCCCTCTGAAGTCCTCCGCGGCGGTCACCCTGACGCCGGCCCCAGAGTAGAAGAACCCTTGGGGGTGGGGGGCGAGAAGCAGGGTGCCCGCGACGGAAGCTAGGAGTTGGGGCTCTGCTCCAGAGACCCTCCAGCCCCCCTCCCTGTGCCCTCAGGTCTGGAGCGAGGGTGGTGGACGGGCCACCGTCAGGCTCTCACCAGGCAGCCGGCTACTGGCGAGTGGTCCTGGGAGAGTGTCTGCCACCCTCTCCTCCCAGGCCTGGACTGCCATCTTAGGGGAGGCGGCGCGAGGATACGCGAACGTGCTTGGGCCGCCGGCGGCGGGGCCCTGAAGTTGCTCCCCGGGCGGCGCGCACGGGTTATGGCCAGGCCTGGCGCCTCTGGGAGCGGCACGGGCAGCGGAGGCAGAGATCCAGGGAGGAGGATGGGGCTGGGGGCCTTGCTTCCCCAAGTCTGGTCCACTCGATCCTGGGGGGAGGGCGGGGTGGGCCAGGGCACAGAAGAGCTCCGGAGAGGTTGCTAGGCGGAGGCTGAGGGTTGACGGGTCTCCCGCCGCTCAGCTTCTTGGGGGGGCTCTCGCTGCCCTCGCCCACCTCGCCGGGGAGAAACAGAAGGGGAGGGCCGGCCGGGGAGACCGAATCCGCGGGTCGGAGTCCACGGAGGGCGCTGGGCGCTGGTGGGGGTTCACGGGCCACTTGGGGTCGGGGGGAGGCCCTCGCTCCCTCGCCCCGCTCCCGGACTTGGGAGCCTTGGGACAGCACCCCCTCCCCCGGCTGCGTCTCGCCCGCCCCGTGCGCCCGCCCGCCTGCCCGCCTGCCCGCCCGCCCGCTCTTGCTCCCCCACCTCGGGCCGGCGCTGGGGGTGTGGCCAGGCCCGCTATAAAGTCCGGGGAGCGGGCCGGAGCCGTGCAGCCCCCTGCCCCGCCGCCTGCTGGGCCGCGCGAGGATGCGGCGCTGCGCCCTGGCCGCTAGGCTTGCCGGACTGAGGCGCGCCCGCTGACCCCGCCGCGTCCCCGCTGGGCGACCTCGCTCGGATCCTCGGCGCCCGCCTCGCCCGCACCCGCCGCGCCCGGCCATGCTGTCCCTCGGCCTCGTGGCCGCCTTGCTGCTGGCCGCAGGGCCCGCGCCGAGCCTGGGCGACGAGGCCATTCACTGCCCGCCCTGCACCGAGGAGAAGCTGGCGCGCTGCCGCCCCCCCGTGGGCTGCGAGGAGCTGGTGCGCGAGCCGGGCTGCGGCTGTTGCGCCACTTGTGCCCTGGGCTTGGGGATGCCCTGCGGGGTGTACACCCCGCGCTGCGGCTCCGGCCTGCGCTGCTACCCGCCGCGCGGGGTCGAGAGGCCGCTGCGCACGCTGATGCACGGGCAGGGCGTGTGCATGGAGCCCGCGGAGATCGAGGCCATCCAGGACAGCCTGCAGCCCTCCGGTAAGGTGCCCTGTCCTCCGCCCTTCGGCCCGGCTGGCAGCCGGGCCCCGAGACCCCCTGCGAGCCGAGGAAAAGCCGGGACGTGGCGATGTCCGCCTTACGTGGGCTGCTCGGTCTTTGAATCCCCGGCTGCCAGTTGCCACCGGCAGGGGAACTTCGTCCGGCCCATCTCCGACCACCTTTGCAGGCGCTGCTTGGGAAGTGAGATGGGCTGGGCGGCTGGTGCTAACGAGCCTCGAACAGCTAAGCCCGCCATCCCTTCCGGGGGGCCTGAAACCTGGAGGGCGAGGTGGTGGTGGTCGGGGTGGGGGCGCGGTTTCTGTTCCTGACCCCCATTCTGGCTGGAGGTGAGAAGCAGGAGTCTGAGGAGCCAGGCGCTGGACTTGCCCATCCTCCGCGGATAGAGCTGGGACACACAGAGTGGAGGTGCGCTGGGCGAGGTGTCAGGCTGCCCCTCTGGGTTCAGGACCGCGCCCTCCTCCTTTCAGGTGCAGGACAGATGTCCCGTCACCCACCCCGTGTTGCGGGAACCTCAGGGTTGTGGAGAGGGGACAGGGACAAGAGAAGGCCTGTGCCCTCTCCTCCCTGCACTTCGCTCTCCCGCGGCACATGTCTAGGTCCCCTTTGTCCTGCGGTTTCCTGTGAGCTGCTGAGTTTCTCAGATCCCACCCTGACTCCCATACCTTCTCCCTTGCTTTCCGTCCCCTCCTCCCTTTCCCGGGCAGCTTCTCTCTCTCCGAGCTTCGCCCCTCTGAGTCTCAGCCCCGTCTCGCTCTTGTCCCCTGCCTGCGCTGCTCTCTGAGTCTCTCCTTCCCTGCTGCCCACAGCTTCCATTGTTGCTGTCCTGGAGCCCAGACTCGGAGGAGCTTCCTGTCCTGGCCCGGACAGAAGGCTGCACTTCCTCAATCTTCTACAGCTTGTTAGCTGGGGAGATCAGGATGCTGGAAAACAGGAAGGAGTGGACCCCAGGGGTCTGGGCCTCGGGCCTCTCTGCCTTTCCTGCCCTTGGGCAGTAGGGATGGCTCAGCAGAAAGCATTCTAGGAGAGATGCCAGCCTGGCACATGGAAGGGGGTTCAAGGGAAGCAAGATGGAGATCCTGGGGCACAGATGCCGGTGGCATCTGAGCCTTGAGAATCAAGCCCCTGGGCTCCAGGGGAACAGTGGGGCCCCCTCCCCCAAGCAGGGTCGGGCAGCAGACAGGGTAGCTGTGCCTCATTGGCCACTAACTTGAACAGAGGCAGAAAAACTCTGCCTTGACTTCCCTGCTTGAGCAGGAGCCTGGGGCCCTGCCCTGTGGATACAGTGCAGACAGGCCACAAGAGGGACCTCAGAAGGGTGGGCATTCAGCGCCCCATGGGTGACAAAACCCCTCCGTGTCCCCACACCAATCCTTGTCTTTCACCTTGACCCTGGTGCCGGCATCTGGAGAGGGGAAGCCAGGAGACCCTGGCAGAACTCGGGGCCTACTGGCAAGCTCTGCCCAGGCCTTCTCCCTTGATAACTGCCACAGAGGCTCTGCCATGCATGGGCCGGGCTGCACTGCATCATGGGAAGGGCAGAGTTGTGCAGTGGACCCTAAGCATGTCTGGTGGGATAACAGAAGTAGGGCTCAGGCTCCATCCTCACTGACCTTTGTCTGTCCAGCTGTCTGTCTAGCACTGCACATTGAACTCAGGGCTTTCACACTGAGCTACATCTCCAGCCCTTTTCCTTTTCTTTTTTTGTTGGGGGGGGGGGGTCACTGTGCTCCACTGTGCCCCACTGTGCCTGCCTCTCACTGTCTTCTTCAACCTTCCGTTTTCAGCAGGCCGCCTTTCCTTCCCGTCCCTGGGCTCTGCCCACCATCCTGGAGTAGCTTGGTAGAATTCAAACTGTTCTTCTGCCTGTCCCTGCAGGGCTGAGCCCGAGTGGGTGGCCAGGGCCGAGCGATCACCTGGCATGTGACCTCCTTGTCCATTTGCCCCAGGGCGGCTGCCCCCTCTCATCTCCAACGTTGGCCACGTGAGCTGGGGGTGGACCTGTGCGTCAGAGGCTCACGACTGGCACTGACCTGCAACTCGGGTGGGAACGCAGGCTGGGGACAGGGAGTTCCCAAACTAGGTTCGGGGTCCCTCTGGGACAGCACGAGGGAACAGGCACGCTGGGTTAATTTTTAGTCAGTGCAGCAAATACCGTCCTCCTGGACTTCAGTGCTGGGAATCCGGCCGGGTCCTGGGAACAGGCCCTTCCCAGAAAGCCTGGGCCTTGGGGGAGGGGAGGAGGGGCGTGCACTCAGCATTGTTTCTTCAGTGGGGCAGAGCCACCGGGGCTGTCCAAGTCCTTCCGTTTAAAGACAAAGGAGCTAGGGGTGCAGCGCAGGGCTGGAGCTGTGGTCAGTGTGCACGAGGCCCTGGGCCGGGGAGACAGTTGGAAGCGGAGAGGGTCGCCTGGCCCTGGCGTCTTGCTGCTGCCCTTGAGGGATGGATGGAGCCCCTTGCCTTAGCAGCAACAGGAAGGGACTCCCCTTGAGCAGACCTCTGGGACAGGGCCTGTACCCAGCAGGGGAGGTCCTGGGAGGAGGCAAGGAAAGGCCTTCCTGGCAGGGCGAGGGGGTGACACCCTGGGGAATGGAGGGGCCACCCAGCTCCTAGCTTGTGTGACCATGGGAGTCAGGCAGCAGGAGCCTGTGGCCCCTGGTGCCCATGCCATGCAGCCTCTCCTATTCTGGGCTCCTTGCTGCCCAATCGGGCAGGTGACAGCCCGGCTCCCAGCTGGGCCACCCTGGAAGCCCTGCCTCCCACTGCAGCTTCCTGGGCTCAGACCTCCCCAGAAGGGGTCTCGCTTGAGCCCCTGTTGAGAAGGGGATGGGGCTCCGGGGTATTGGCGGGGGACACGGCCTGGGCAATCACCTGGGAGTGTCATGTTTTCAAGAGACCTGGAACTCCAGCCCCTACCCTGCAGCCCGCTGCCCTGGTGGGTCCCACCAGTGAGCCAGGCCGGTGCGGGGAAGTCACAGGTTACACAGAAAGTCAGCCTAAGTGCTGAGATCCTGGTGGGCCATTGTGCTGCGCCTTGGGCCTTGGGTCTAGGTTGAGTCTGAGTGGGACATCAGGGGTCAGAGGGCGGGGCGCAAGTGTGCCGATGCCCAGTTTATGATTCCTGCGTCCCAGCTGACTGGAGGTGGACAGGCACGGACGTGGTGTCCCTGGGCCCTCAGGTGAGCACGAGGAGCCACTTTCCAGTCTAAGTTCAAACATCAGCTAGAGACAGGTGGGCTGCAGGCAGCACGCTGGGGAGGCCAGGCAAGCCGTCCGTGTGTGTGCCAGGCAGCCATCAGCCTCAGGGACCCCCAGCCCTCGGCAGTCTCTGTTATGGCGAGCGTCCCAATATCCTCGGATGACCCTGGAGGGTTTGTCTTTGTGAGCTTCCCCTGATAGCAAGGTGGGGCTCCCCCTGGACAGTGGGGGTGTGGTTGAGCCTCTGCCCCATCTCTTGCTCACTTCTGTTTTCCTTGGAGACTGGGTCCCATGTGTGGTCAGGGCTGACCTCGAGCTTACTGTGGAGCCCAGGCTGGCTGTGAGCTCCTGGCGCTCGACCTGTCTCAGCCTCCCAGGTGCCTCTCTATAGCTTGCTGAGTTCTTGGGGCCCCCATGTGCTGAGACCCTGCCCTTCTAAAGTGGAGGGCTCCTGACCTCACCCCTTTCCTTAGAAGACTCTTCCTTAATCCTGAGTTCGAGCCTAAACTCACGTCTGTTTATCAGCAGGAAGTTAGAGCACAGTCTGGGTTTCCTCCACGGTGGTGCACTGAAAGCCAACTCAGGCAGGGGGAGGCTTTCTAGATGGGAGGGATGGGGCCTCTGGACTCCTGCTCTCGCCCTGGTGACCCTGCCAGCCCTGTCCAGGTGCAGTAGGCTGGGGGGGTCGGTTCCTCTTTGTTCTCAACCAGCGCTTGGCTGTGACAAAACCTTCCGTCTCCCGGGAATCATTCATCCCTGATTCTCACTCAGGCTGAGTCCGGGAAGGTCTGGCCCCTCTCACCTGGTTGCCCTTTCTCTCTGTGCCTCTGCCCACCCTCCTGAATGAGAA
The DNA here is from genome assembly GCA_004027915.1 of Capromys pilorides. Taxonomy (NCBI): domain Eukaryota; kingdom Metazoa; phylum Chordata; class Mammalia; order Rodentia; family Capromyidae; genus Capromys; species Capromys pilorides. The sequence goes on from PVKN010026171.1 coordinate 6,864, forward strand.
GAACCAAGTGAGAACCAACCCCCAGCTCTGGCTTAGCAGAAAAATACCGTTTGACCCAGAGGCAGCTCTGGGAGCCCTGCCATGCATGGAGGGACCTGCTAACTCCCCAGGAAAAAAAAAAAAAAAGTCCTGACGCAAACCAGATGTAACCTCCTGTCCGGCTGCCAACATCTGGAATGCTGCTGGCAGGGGCTCTGCACTCAGGCCTGCAGCGAGCTGCCAAGCCTCGCATTTCAGAGGTGGCTCTGATGTCTCTGGCTCAGCCCTGTATCCATGCCGGCAGTGGAGGGGGGAGCTGGGACTGGTGGGGTCCCTGGTGAGGGTGGGGGCCAGCTGCCACTCTGTCCCCAGATGCCTGTAGGGGCTGAGGACTGCAAGGGGAGTCCGAAGTCCAGGGCTGGGGGGATGTGTGTGGCCCTCTGAGTCCCGTGGCCACGCCGGGTCTCACACTCACGCGCATGCGCATGTACACACTCCCCACGCAAGCATGCACAGTAAATCCCACCCAGGCTGCGGGGAAAGCCTGTCCAGAGGCTGGACGGAAAGGTCAAGCAGATGTCGAGAAGGATGGGGAGAGGCGATGAAAGGGGACAAGATCCACGGGTCCCCGCCCCACCCATGGGCCTCAGACCTCCCTGCAGGGCCCAGGGGACCCTCCTGCAGCCGGTGACTCATTGGAGGGCTGGGTAGGGCAAGGGACAAGCCGAGGACTGCAAGAAGAATGTTCTCCGGAGGAGCTTGGGGCAGTGGGGGCGGAACCAGACTGCTTTCCCATTGTCCTCCTATCCTGGGCTCCCTGCTATCCACCATGCCAGGCCGCAGGACCCCTAAGGGGGAGGTGGCAGGGGTGAGGCGCAAAACCCTGTCCTTTCCAGCCGCTGACCTCTCCCCTTTTCTGCCCGCCGCAGACAAGGACGAGGGTGAGCACCCCAACAACAGCTTCAGCCCCTGTGCTGCCCAGGACCGCAGGTGCCTGCAGAAGCACCTGGCCAAGATACGAGACCGGGCCATCAGCGGGGGCAAGATGAAGGCCGGCGGGGCGCCCCGGGAGGACACGAGGCCCGTGGTAAGGAAGGAGGGCCGCATATACGCAGGTGCACAGACGCACACAGCTGTGCGTGCCTACGTGAGCACGCCTGCGCCTGCGGGCTCCGTGCTTCTGTGCCGGTGTCCTGGTGAGGGTATTTCCAGGGACTTAAGCCTGGGGCTTGCAGGTCAGTCACGCAGACCTGTCTCCCTCCTGCCTGGCAGCCCCTGGCCCCGCCTGCGGTTCCCACCCCCCCTCCCCATGCCCTGAGTTCACACCCATCCTCGTGTTCCCAAATCTACACTGGTGTCGTCCCCTGGGCCTAGCCCCCCTGTCCCCTCTGAACAGCTCTGTTCCCCACCCCAGCCGCAGGGCTCCTGTCAGAGCGAGCTGCACCGTGCCCTGGAGCGCCTGGCTGCCTCACAGGGCCGCACCCACGAGGACCTCTTTGTCATCCCCATCCCCAACTGTGACCGCAACGGCAACTTCCACCCCAAGCAGGTGGGTCCCGCTCCGAGCTGGCTCTGCTGGACAGTCGGGGAGACTTTAGGAAGGGGGATGGCTCCAACCCTGACCTGACCCCAAATGCTGGAGATGAGGACACTGAGGCCCAGGAAGACCCCAAGATGCTGAGGGAATTTGTGGGCAATCTTACTGAATGCATAGATGATTTTATTATTATTATTATTATTATTATTATTGAGATAGGATCTTGCCATGCAGCTCAGGCTGGCCTTGAGTTCACTTTGTAGCCCAGGCTGGTCTTGAACTTGCAATGAACCTCCTGCCTCAGCCTCCCAAGTGCTGGGGTTATAGGCCTATGCCATCATGCTTGGACACATTATTATTATTATTGGAAAAATTATTCTAGTTATTGAACTCAGGGCCTTAATACATCCTCAGTCTGTCCATATTTTGTCTTTCTGGAGACTGTCTCTAAATTGCCCAAGCTGGCCCGCTGGCCCTGATCTCGGGATCCTCGTGCGTGGCCTGCTGAGAAGCTGGGATCACAGGCGTGCGCCACAGAGCCTAACTTGGCTTTCGCTGTTACCAGCGTCTTACGTCAGTTGGTGCATGGGGTGCAGTTGATGAGCCAGTATTGATTTTTCACTGCCGCCCAGAATATACACCAATGTCACTCTTTTGCGCATTACCTGGCCCACGTGGGCTTCCTCCACCCAATTCTTATCCAAGTGAAAGTTGGGGTGTTTGATCCTTTTGGCCCCGATTCTCGAGCCAGGTTCATTCCTGCTCCAGTTCTGGCTCTGCAGATGCGCTTGGGTCCTGGTGCCCTCTGTCCTCACCTGGGCCTTCCGTCTTCACCCACTGTGAGCCTTGCCCCGGTCAAGGGCTCCTGAAGCCCTGCATTGCCTGTGGCACCCGTGCCTAGCTGGCATCCCGGCTTGTGGCTCCAGTCCTCACCCCGTCAGGCGGCACCCCATCCCAGCTGGGCTCCCCTCACCCCCACTGACCTTGTGCCCTTGTCCTGGCAGTGTCACCCGGCTCTGGATGGGCAACGTGGCAAATGCTGGTGTGTGGACCGCAAGACGGGCGTGAAGCTCCCGGGGGGCCTGGAGGCCAAGGGGGAGCTGGACTGCCACCAGCTGGCCGATAGCTTCCGGGAGTGAGCCCAGCCTGGCAGGGGCTCTGAGTCCGCTGCCTTCCTTGAGTGCCGGGGCTGGAGAGTCAGCCCAGAAGTCTCTTGGGTGTGTGTGTGTGTGTGTGTGTGTGTGTGTGTGTGGACATGAGTGTGCCCAATGTCCTTTGGGGCTTAGCCCAAGAGGTTCAGGCACAGCAAGGGGATCCCTGATGTGTTTCTGCATTGATCTCAGATTCATTCATGTATTCATGCCCCATCCCTTCACCTGAAAGCATGTATTGATTGCATTCTATGTGCCAGCACTGGTTCTTGGCTCTGGAAGCTCTTGTGGACCCCTCTGGTGGCTTGGGAGGCATTGTTCGAAGGTTCGAGAAGGAGGCCTGGCTGAGTGAACGGAGGAGCCGGCCTCTGGCCAGAAGGCTGGGAGTCCGGGGAGGTGCAGGTGCCCAGGTCCTGGCTTCCCCAGCAGACCCCCATCTTTGGGCCTGGGTACAGTGTCATGGGCTGGGCTGGCACGGGGGAGGGTGAGGGGCAGAGGAAGCCTGTAGCACGGGGAGGGTGGGAGGTGGCCAGGTGGGGAGAATGAGGTCGGCTTGCTTATGGGCCCTGGGGGCAGAGTGTAACTGGAGTCCCCCATCTACTTGTGGTAGCAGCCGAGAAGTCACCAGAGGGACCCCAGCTTCTTGGGGGGCCCTACCTTAGCTCTGCCTCCCTCCCCTTCCCATCCCTGGGCCTTTCTGGCCTGGCTGAATGGCAGGTGACTGGGGTTCTGCAGGCTGCCTGTGATGTCTTTCTTTTCTTTTTTTTTTTTAACAAAACAGAACAAAATCAGAAATGTCCAGATCACATGTTTGTGTCATTTATTTACAGAGGCGCCGCAGGGGTGGAGAGAGGTGGGCACTGCGTGGGGCCCAGCTTGGCTGCAGGCAGAGGCGACAGGCCCCAGGCCCCTCACCTCGCTGTCCGCAGAGCCTCCGTGGGGGGCAGGCCGGGCTGCGCTGGGCAGAGCACAGTATGCCGGGGCAGCCGACTCCACATCTGGATTTGGTTTAGCAGAGCTTGGGGGTGGGGTGGGGTGGGGGGAGCAGCCACCTATCCCACAGCAGGGCTGCTGGGATTCCTGCCAGGTGGGGGTGCTGCCATGCTGTGACCCCGAGGCTTTGGGAATGGGTGTCATCTCCGCGATGGAGGGATGGAGGCTTCGCCTCTGTGGCCCCCTGGCTCCATTCTCAAGGCCCTGGAACCCAGGGGTGCTCTGCCACCGACCTGCGTCCCAGCCCTTGTCATTTTTATTTTGATGCAGTCTTGCTGGGTTGCCCAGGCTTAGCAATCTCCCTGCCTTAGGCTCCCAAGGAGTTGGGGTTCCAGGCCACAGTGCCTGGCCAGGCTTTGTCCCCCCACTGATACCCTTCTCCCAGTGGCCCTCCTCCACAACCTCCAGAGGGGCCAGTGGGCTTAGGTGCACCACCCCCAGCCCCCCAGTGCTTGTGCCGCCTGTGCATTGGGGGTCTGGCCCTGGGAATGCCTTTGACCTGCATGGCGCACTCGTGTGTGTGTGTGTGTGTGTGTGTGTGTGTGAATGCCCCAGCAATGCCAGAAGTGCAAGGAGAGGTTGGGGGTGGCCAATGGTGCCTACCACGCACGTGAGAGCATGCACCCACTGGTGTGTGAGCCCAAGTGTGTGGGGGCGTGTATGTGTGACAGGAGCTGAGAGATGGGAGACATTCACAGAACATATGTCCCTCAGGTCCCACACTCGCTTGGGGTCCACTCTGAGGGGCTGAGGAACTGGTGTGCTTTGGGGGCCCTCATTCTGCCTAAAGTCCACTCCTCTGCTGGGCACCTTGCCCCCACGTTAGGGGTCACAAGGAGAAAATGTTGGTCCAGGCGTGGTGGCGCACACCTGCAATCCTGGCCCGTTGGAGGCTGAGGCACGAGTTTGAGCCGGCCTGGGCTCCATAGAGAGTAGAGTGCCAGCCTGAACTGCATAGCGCGACTTTGTGTAAACAAAAAACTGAAACAAAAAAGGACAGAACTTGTGCACCTCGTCTGCCCTCAGCCGCCGGATGCCTGTGAATGGCTCCCGCAGGTGCTGTTAGGAAGTGGGCGGGCGCCACTGCCACGAGCAGCGGCAGCGCAGGCAGCGTGGGAGGGCCGACTCTGTGGTACTCTAGTCTCCGAGGCCGTCCTGCCCTCGGGGTGAGCTCGGGCTGGGGGGGCTCGCCCTCCGCCCAGTTGCAGGGCTGCAAACATTTGGTTTCCATTTGCCCTGTGTTGCTGCCGCTGGGGGGCTGGGCTTCCACGACGGGGTGTGGGTGGGGTGGGGCGCGGGGGTGTGGTCATGCTGCTGGCTTAGGTGCCCCCCCCTCCCCCCGCCCCAAGCTGTTGCAGCTCAGCTGCCGCCAACCTGGGAGAAGCCCACGTCTCAAGTTCTCTGCCCTGGGGCCAGATGCTGCTGCCGGCGCTCACCCCCTTTCTGGGGGACACACAGTTATGCCAGTGGCTGGCCCTGAACATCCCCAGTGAGAGGCTGTCTTTCTGGACCTCTGATCTGGGTAGGTGGGGCAGGGGCTGGACAGAAGCGGGGAGAAGATGGGAGATCCTCAGGGCGGGGAGTGAGGGACGGAGCCACAGCCCAGCTGAAGGGGCTCTCTGGTCAGCCGGGGTCTGAGGAGGTCCTTGCTGTCAGAGTAGCCTGTTCCCTCTGTGCCCCCAGAGCCGGGGTGGCACTGGGCCGCTGGTCATCAGAGCCATGTGTGGTGGGCGCCCTAGACCCCGCGCTCCCTGGGCCAGGCGGGGCCGGCCGACCCCACCAGGATCTGGATAACTTCAGCCAGCCAAGGAGGGGCGGGGGCTAGGCAGGAGACAGGAGTGGCTTCCCAGGCTGTACACAGGCTCTAAAGTGCAAACAACATATTTTCACCATGCAGTGGTATTTAATTACACATAAAAACAGAGCCATTAAACTGAAATTAAACCCTTGTTGGAATCGCTTAATTCAGGGCATGACAAATTGCTTTCAGTGGAGGCGGCCGCCCTCCCCAGGGGTGGGGTGTGGAGAAGACAGATTAGCGGCTTCCACAGCTGGCTGGGCCTCCTCTTTTTCTCAGCCCTCTTGTGAGCCCTAAGTTCTGTAATGGAGGTCAGAACCTTCTTCCTGGAGGTCAAGACACACCCCTCACCCCCCACCCGGGGCCAAAGGGACACTGCCAGGCAGCTGAGGTATGGAATCGCCGCTGCCCAGGCTATTTTTCTGGTGGGGACGTAGGGGCCTGGATGCCAGGGTGGCCCCCACAGGTGAGGCTGGGGGGAAGTGGGCTGCTCTTTGTTCTTTTTCCGCTCGTCCTGGCCAGGCCCAGGTCAGGGCCCCTGTCACCCAGGGCTGGCAGCTCCCGGAGCTGATGGCTCTCCTGCCAGCCTAGCAGCTGCACAGCTGAGTCGTTATCTGCACCCCAAGAGCCCTGTGAAACCCACAGAGGCCAGAGGGGCAGGCACAGGCCACGGCAGCAGCTGCCTGTGGGACATGGTCGCCAAGGGAGGGGGTGACCTGGAACATGACGCTCCGGAAACAGATGTCGCCATTCTTGGGAGACGGCTGCCGGAGGAGGGCCAGCTGGGGCCAGCTGGGGAGCAGCCTGACCCAGGGCTCGGGGTCTCCACCTCCCTTCTGGCTCTTAGTCTCGAGGGGGAAATGGGCATCATTTGCAGCATCACAGAAGGTCAGCTGGACAATGGAGGCTCCCCCAACACCCCAGCAAAACCAACAAGAAAGGGTTCCACTGCCTATGGCCAAGCTGTTTCCCAACTTAGTCTCTGAGCCACGGTTCAAGGCTACTCAATTCAAAGTGACATGTGACTGTGCAGTGACCTGGGCCTGGACTCTGGCATTAGGGGACAGGCCGGCTCACTGCCCAGCACCACCGGGGTCGGTTCTGGGGGCCATGGAGGCCTGGGGGGACCCCTCTGGGCAGTCCCAGCCACCAGTGTCAAAGCCAGTGTGAGATTAGCAATTACAATTCCTGAACCCAGGCAGCAGGTCCCCACGGCTGATGTTAAAACATCAGTAATTGGGGACCTTTTGAAAATGGAACCAGGTGTGGTGCAGGCGTATAACCCCAGCCACTCAGGGTGTTGAGGCAGGAGGATCCACGGGAGTTTGAGACCAGCCTGGGGGTATAAAAGTGAGCATAAGACCAACTGGAACTGCATGGTGAGACACAGAAGGAAGGAAGGAAGAAAGAAAGAAAGCATTTTCTTTTTTTCGGTGGGAGAATTTTTTGTGTGTCACCTCTGAGTGGGGACAGTGGTGGGGCTGTGAGAGGGAAGAAGGCCTCACAGGCCAGGTAAGTGCCTGACCAC
>PVKN010026172.1:0-13903 GCA_004027915.1 Capromys pilorides
TCCTCCTTCTCCTTCTCCTTCTTTTCTTTCTTTCTTTCTTTTTTTTTTTTTTGTGGAACCGGGGATCGAACTCAGGACCTTGTCAACTATAGTCTTGATGGTTAATATCCAGTGAGACTACCACTGTCCAAAACTGGGGCTCTCAGAAGAACTCCAGAATGTTTACAGAGAAAAAAACGATTAATTATGGGCTCATATTCCCCTGAAATTTCAGGGCTAGAGAAGCAACATAGTTCACAAAGGTTGGTGCTGCACCCACTGCCCAGCTAGTAGACTTGGGAGTGAGCATCCGACTGGTGGCTGTTGGGAGAGGCGCAGGGGAAGGCAGCTGCCACTGAGACAGTGGATTATGCTGCGAGAAGCCATGGAGGTCACACGCCAGCCACCATCCCTGCGGCCACAGCCCTGGAGAGAAGCCCCACACAGCCTCTTCTCACAGCTGCAGCGCACAAAGACACGCCACAAAGCTCAGTTGTTTGTGACATCCCCTCTGCTTCGCTTGTGCCTGCAAACACGTCTGAGAAAGTTCCCGGTGCTCTCCTGTGTGGATTAGGTCAGGGTGCGTGTTCTGCAGCTGCCAAGTCAGCTTCTGGCGTGGGCCCAGGACATCAGGAGTACAGCTGCCAAGCAGCGCTGGGGTGGCAGAGTGTGAGCGGAGGCGTGCACGTGGCCTCCAGAATTGGACGTTGATGGCATGGCTGTAAAAATGTGCCTAGAGAAATTTCATTTTTGAATTCTCCTCTCTTCTTTTTTCAGATGTAATTGAAACAGCACATAGTGTACATACTGCCTGTTAACTCTAGGTACCTTGTTCATTTCATTTTAAAGAACACTTTCAACTTTAAAATTAAATATGTAGTTGTTTCATGGTAAGGGTGGAGTGATTTTTCTTCTTCTTGCTTTCTTTGCCCCCAAGATTGGGTATAATAATTATTTTAAATCAATAGACTTCATTTCCTGTAATATATTTTGGTTTTTGGAAAAATGAAGCCCGAAGTGCAGTTTCTATATGTCTTTTCCTTCCTTTGTCTCCCAGTTTTCCATTATTAACACCCTGCAAGGCTGGGAGTGTCCTCGGGTGTGGAGTCTGTGCTTAGCATACAGGAGACTCTGGATTCAATCTCTAGTAAGGCCAAAACAAATAAACAAACAAGCATCTTGCGCTAGTATGGTTCATTTGTTAGAACTAGAAGCCAATATCAACACATCAGCACGAACTGTAACTCTGCGGTCTGTATTTGACTTTACGGTTCACTCTTTGTGTTCTTCATTCTGCATTTTGCCGAGTAGATAATGACATGTACTCACTATCATACGATAATACAACACAGGGACATTGACCTTAAATCTACATGTTCTATCTACTTCTACCTCAATAACCCTTCCTCCTACCCAAACCCCAAGGAACCATAGATTTTTATATATTTAGGGGTTTTTGTTCTATTTTAGTGTTTCCATTGTTTTGGTTCTTTAGAACAGTGGTGGTGAACCTTGGGCACATGTGCTTCAGTGGGAGAGATATTTGTATCCTTGAAAGCTCTAAAAGGTTCATCACTGTTCTAGAATATTCTGTTATTGGAAATCACACAGGATATGGCCTTTTCAGATTTGCTTCTTCAACATAGCAATATGCATTTTAAATTCTTCCATGTTTTTTTCTTGACAATAGTTCATTTCTTTTTATTGCTGAATGCCGTTTCACTGTACTACAGTTCATTCATTCACCTACTGAGGGGCATCTCAGTGACTTCTACATTTTGGCAGCCATTAAATAAAACTTCTGTAAACATTTATGGCAGCGGTTTTGGTATAGATATACATTTTCAGCTCATTTGGGTTACTAGGCAAATGGAAGGCAACGGTTGGATTGTATGGCAAGAGCATGTTTAGCTTTTTTCTTTTGGTTGTTGTTTGTTCATTCATTTTTTGGGGTACTGGTGATTGAACTCAGGGCATCAATGCATGTTCACACTCTATGACTGAGTCGTGTTCCTAGGCATTTAAAATTTTATTTTTTGAATGGGATCTCATAAATTGCCTAGGCTGGCCTTGAACTCACAGTCCTCCTGCCTCAGCCTCCTAAGTAGCTGGGATCACAGGTATGTGCCATGGCACATGACACATGTTTAGCTTTGGCTGCTAAACTATCATCCAAAGTGGCTGTGCTTTTTTTCAATCCCACTAGTAATGAATGAGCTGTTCTTTTTTATTATTCATTTTAATGAGAAAAAAAGTTAAAATAACAATGAAACAGTTTCAAAACAGGTTATTAGGATGGTTGCATGGTTGCAATACTTAATATATTGCATATTATCATCTTCATAGTAGTTATTCAGAGGTCAAGATGCAGACATGATATCTTGTCTAAACAATATTAGTACAAACCTTTATTTTCAATGAACTAAGAGAAAGTAGCTGTATATTTATCCTAACTCTCTTGTGCACACGTATATTTTTTTTTCTCTCTCTTTTTTTCACAACAGAATGGTCCATTATTTACACTTCTGTGTAGTAATGGACGGCACTATGTTGCCTAGGCACTCATAACTAACCTCAACCAGGCAGGATGTTTATCTCAGGAATGAGGTGGCTTGTTTGTTTTAAGGGCTGGGCCAAGTCCCACCTACACATATTTGATCAATTTCCTAGCTTCATGGCTCTCAACCTATCCTCCTTTTTCATTTCGTTTTGTCAGAGATGGGGGTTCCACTGCAGTTAGAGAAACAGTATTTAGAGAAGTCTTTAAAGCACCTTTTTATACTTAAAGCTGAGCTGTCCTTTTTTTGCTATAAGTTTTGACCAGCATTTGATATGGGCAGTGCCTTGGGTTTTTGCCATTTTAAATCTCATAATTATTTAAATTTACAATTCCCTAGTGACATATAATGTCGAACATCCTTTCATATGTTTATTTGTCACTCATATATCTTCTTTGGTAAGATGTCTGTTTAGATCATCTCGGTTAAAAAGTTATGCTGTCTTCTTATTCTCGAGTTTTAAGAGTCACAAAAACTCAGCCCACACCTAAGAGCTGCACTCTTACATTCTTTGGTATTAGTCTCGCCTTCTGTTTTTTGTTTCTTCTTTTAGCAGTATACTTTTTGGACTGAATTATTTTCACTGCTAAATAGTATCTCAACTCAGAAAGAGACCACACTTCATCAGTCCCCTTCAGTTGCTGGCCATCTGGGTGGTTTCAGTTTAAGTCTCTCAAAGAGAAGAGTTGCTTACAGATGGTAGTTGACCCTGGACAGTGTGGCAGAGCAGGCTTTGGAGTCAAACTGAATCTACATTCCAGTTGTAATGTAAGCATTCGCAACAGCTTTGTTTTTGTTTTCTTTTCTTTTTTCTTTCTTTCTTTCTTTTTTTTTGGTACTGGGGATTGAACTCAGAACCTTGAGCTTGCCAGGCAGGCACTTATGCCACTGAGCTATCTCCCCAGCCCCACAACAGCTTTGTGATTTTGGGAAAGTTACTAAACCTACTTGTGCCTCTTTTTCCTCATGTCTAAAATAGGAATCATAAAAGCACGTATGTATGCATGTAAAGTACTTGACATAGACCTTTATACAGTAAGCATTTATAGAAGTTTGGTGATTAGGAGCTTCTCTTTCCTCATAGGAATGTTTTGTTGGGGTTTTTTCAGTAAGTCCTTTCTGAATTATGTATAGCCAGATCTACTTAGACTTAAGATTATGGAGGCCTTAGAGATTCTCTTATTGAACTCGTCTTATAAACAAGGAAACTGCATCTTAACAGTTTAACCAAGAGCCAGAGCTCAGCTCAGAGCCGGCTTCTCAGGATACATAGTGGTAGTGATACCTTGGACCTGCTTCCTGGCTAAATGGTTGAGGATTCTTCAGATGGCCTTTTTACCTTTTTAAGCCTATTTTCTTCTTTTTTCTATAAAAGAATAGGGGAAAATCAAAGTCTTAAGGAGCTTTGATTGACCAGTTAGAGCCATGTTTAGATACTGACCACGAAAGGTACATTGAAATTGGTTGTTTCTTACAGGTGTGTTCCACCTTGCCCAGTCTAAATCTTAATGATATGAAGTTTCTGTTCTGTCATCTACATTCCTACGTTCCTGTGGAGGGGAGTGGCAAGCAGGAATGGAGGGGCAGGCTTTTGTGGCTCTAAGAGGACTATGGGTCAAGATTGACCTTTAAAACTGAATTCTAGATATGATCTTACGGTGCATGGACTCCAGCCCGGCCTACATTTAGCAGCCAACAATGCTTAGCAGCTGCCATTGTGCTTTCTCACTCCTCCAATGAGAAGCACTTTTGACAGTGGGGTGTGGACTCCCAGTTAACCCCTCTTCAATATCCTACAAATGTCAGGTCTTTCAGCATATGCTAAGATTGCTGTAAGTGTCAGTTGCCTGTCTTCTGATGCTGCCATAGGTCTCAAGAGTCAACCACCCTGGGTCTTTGCTGCATTTATGAAGAGTGCAGCCAACTGTTTTTGGTAGTGCATGCTTGTGATGAGGAGCACATGCACTGTGGGGAGGTGGTGCATGCACACAGCGCACCTTTATTCTTTTTACTTCCCCCTTTGCTTTCTCCATCTCCCCCACTCCATCTCTTGGTCAGGAGTGGGATCTATTTGTTGGTGTTTCTATATATGGCAATTTGAGTAACAGGAAAACACAGAGTGCTGTGTTTCATCCAACTGCTATGAGGAATATTTAGAGCATCCAGCAACTCAATCCCATGTTCTTTCTCCCCAATCCAGAAAGGTCTGCATAGCCATTCAGGAAGAGCAATTAGAACGGTCGTCCCTGCACCATCAGGCTGGTTCCTCTGACCCAATATACATGGAGATTTAGTGTTCCCAAAGGAACACTTCCTTTGTAAAGGAAAAAAATTAACGCTATCCCTTTTCATTAAATTGGTGCCAGGTATTCTCCTTAAGCAGCCTATTTATAAGAATAAAGTCAAGTAGGCCTCAGAAACAAATGCGAGAGATCTACAAAGCTCTTAGGGGATGAGTTTACACACTATCCTAATTTCAAAGGAGATGTTTTGATGCCAGGACACAATGGCTGGGTTCTCCCAGTGGGCCCACGCTGACTCTAAATGTCAAATTCTGCATTTATGGAGAAATCAGATAAGTGTGAAGAGCTCTAGCTTTATTTCTGCTCTTAGCTGATCTCCAAAAGACAGTCTCCATGCTAACTCATTACACAAGGTCTAAATGTTTGGGGTCCTTGTGGGAGATGGAACATCCAAAGATCTATTCCAAATCTGCAGGACTCAAATTACAAAGTGTCCGTCCTGTTCTTCGCTTCTGTCTTTACCTGTGCCCAGCGCAGTTCAGCTCAGAGCATCACACATGTAATCTGACTTCTGATTTTCATCGTGGGTTGTCCCTGGGGCCAGGGCACTTCCCATCTCTGGTGGGAAGTTCTGTCTCTGCTCTAGGCCTGCAGCTTTTCATTCAGTCCATTATTTTATCCCCACTTCAAGTAGCAGTTTCTGTTTAACATGGAAGACACTAGGAGAAAAATGTACATCATATCATCTTCCCGCTTAGAAGGGAAACTAGAATAGATGGTCCCTCTAAGGCACTGTCCTAATTAAATGCACCCACCCACGCTTAGCAGACAGCTTGGAAATAAGTGCTGAATTAGACAATGAAAGCATTGAACATATAATGCCTAAGCACTATAGTTACCTGGGATCTGGACTCAGAGGACATTTAGCTATGAACTCACCGTGTATGATCCTACCATGAGTGTCACACTTTCCTGTTCTCATCTACTCTCAGAAGTCCTTCTTATAAACTATGTGGCTTTGGAAGGGGCATCTGGATAGGAACCATAATGCCACCTACTCAGGAGCTTGAGACAGGAGGATCATAAATTCAAGGCCAACCTGGACAATTTAGCAAGATGCTGTTTGAGGATAAAAAGGGCTGAAGATGGAGAACAGTGACAGGCCAGTTGCCTAGTGAGGTCCTGGGTTCAATCCCTAGTTCTGCAGAGAGAGAAGAGAAGAGAAGAGAGGAGAGAGAAACAGGAGAGAGGAGAGAGGCGAGAGACTGAGAGAGGTCTTGTGCTAGAATATAAGGCCTTGATACTAGAAGATATATATATATATATATATATATATATATATATATATATATATATCAGTCTAGAAAAAGACTAGACTCATAGCTTCTCAAAAATGCCAAGGCAAGTTGCTGTGGTCCGTTTCTTCTTTATTAAAAAAGAAAAAAAGTTGAGTCCTTTTAAAAATGCTTTATGTGGGCTGGAGAGATAGCGGCATAAGCACCTGCCTGGCAAGCGCTAGGTCTTGAGTTCAATCCCTGATACCACAAACACACACACACACACACACACACACACACACACACACACACAATCTTTAGGATTATTGAGAAAACTAAAACATCGAGCCCTGTGCTTTTTTCAACATCTTAACTACATTTATTTATTTATTTATTTATTTATTTATTTATTTATTTGCGGGACTGGGGTTTGAACTCACAATCTTGCACTTGCCAAGCAGGCACTTGTGCCATGGACCTATCTCCCCGGCCCTGCCTTAACTATTTTTAAAATTATAATCATTGCTTAGCTATTGCACAGTTGTCCATATTAATAGAAAGAGAAGGATAACTCTTAGTGGAATTCTAGACTAAAAGTTAGAACACAAAGACTGAGATAATATCATTTTACATTTTCCTTTGGCCTCCCTACAAAGTGAGGTGAATGTTTTCTGAGCCACTTTTATATGTTAGTACAATCTATGCACAATATAAATTAGTATTGTTGCTCTCCTCAAAAGCACTTTTTCCATAGTTCTCATTAGCATCAGTCTGGTCTTAGATGTTAACCCTAATTTGATTTCTTAGGCCACTAATTTTAGAGGAATGATTGTGGTTGCAGAGATCTCATATTGTGTGTTTTAAAGTTTTCACATTGCCTTTAGGTTTTTACTAATGACTGATTTAGGTCTTATTTATTTATTTTTTTTTTTTGTTTGTTTATTTATTTATTTTGGTACCAGGGATCGAGCTCATGATCTTATGCTTGCCAGGCAGGCTCTTGCTGCTGAGCTATCTTGGTGGCCCTTAAATGATATTAAGGGAAGATTTGAAATAAAATACTGCAAACCTCAAAAACTCGTAATACCCACTCCAAAAATAAAGCAGTAAGAAATCTGACTGAAAGTCTAGAAACGAAATATTCACCCTTAGTTCTGGGTTCTAGGCAGTCAGTTGTTGCTCACTCACTGAAGATGACTAGGTTGCCTGAGCTTGTGGCTGAGTTCCCTGCTATGCAGCTCTGTATGCAGCTGTAGGGTCGCTGAGGACTTTCTGTGCGTGGACAGATGTCTGTCCTGCCACCCATGAAACAATTGCCGTCTCTGCACATAAGGAAGTATTCTCCAAACATGGGTTGTGAGCCTTCCTTTCTGCAGTTACGCCTGTGACTTGTGCAGCCAGAAAGTAGAGCTTGGGGTCTACCCACCCCTTGAAGTGTATCCCTGCCTGTCTCTGGCAGCTCACCCTCTTCACCTTGGTAGGGAAACTGTGGGGGCCTGCAGGTGTGTGACCTTTCTTCAAGTCCTTCTAATGACTTTCTGTGCTTCCCCATGAAGATAAGCAGGAAGCAAGGTGTACAAATTTAGGTGAGTGTGCCTACACACACGCGCACGAGGAATAAATCTGTCTGGGTCATGTTCCGCATTGCTAGTGCACAGCATCCCACCCCTGCAAAGCAAAGGAGAGGCTTATTTTGGCTCGGCCTCTCAGTGCGTGGTCGCCAGCTCCAGGCAGAAACAGCACAGCAGTGGGAAAGCCGCTCCTGACTTTGTGGCCAGGAAGCAGAGTTGGGCAAAAGGAGGCCATGGGAAGGTAGACGCGCCCTTCAAGGCCACAGACCTGGTCACCCCCTCCCAGCTGTTTCCACTTTCTAATAGCAAGCCACTGCAGCACTCCATAGTCCAGTCGCCTCCCCAAGTCCCATCTCTGAACACATGATTTGGGGGACCATTCTGGATCCCAACCATAACAAGATCAAAATAGAATCCTAGGGAGAGTAGGTCACACACTTAAATTAGGATAATGTAGGTATTGTTTAATAAAGGGACTATTTTAAAAGGCTGTGGGCAGGATATAGGGAAGTCATAAAAGGCTTGTGTGCCCCACCCCAGCCCCCCGGGCAGTGAGAGTAGAGCTATTCCACATCTGTGGAAATGGGAGCATGATGTGTGGAACCCAGGAGAGAGCTACATGGGGTCAGGGGTCTTGAGAGATGACCCTCAGTCCAGGACACAGTCAACACAAAAGCACCCGGCAGTAGGGAACTGAGGAATAGAAGAAAATATTATGTTTCTATCTTCATGTTTTCCGGATCTCTGTCAGCCAAAACCTTGGGAAATCGAGGTCAGCCGTGGGCTCCACAGCACGGCAGAGGCGGCTGCAGAGTGAGTCTGGAAGGCAGGGATGCTGCACCTTTTCAGGCAACCCAGCACAGCTGCAGTTCCTAGTACAGAGCTCCTCGTCTTTCCTACAGAGAAGACAAACGCTTCTTGGGAGGGTATTTTTTTTATTTATAGTGCTTTAGTTAGGATTTCAAGAAACATGTACTGGGACACAGTGGCTTCAAAAGGTAGGTGTTCATACAGGTGTGGGTAGTTTCTGGCACTGGTTCAGGAGATGAAGAAAGGTGAGAAAGTCCATTGCTTGCACTTTTCTATGATTTTCTTCACTCTTTTCATGGACTCAAGAAGAGAAGTGGCTGTGGCTGGTCTCTAGGTACTGTGGCTGCATTCTTTTTCCAATAAAGCTAATTGAATTTACCCAGGGTCTTCACCCAATAACTTTTACTTCATCTGTAGGAAATGCTGACAAATGTTGCTGCCTCCTATGATTCAAAGATCTATCTGGGAGTAAATAGAGGAGAATGGATGTTGAACACACAGCTAGTAATGTCTACCCAAGGTAGAATTCAATCTCCTGGGGCACATGGATCAATGACATTTTTTCTATTTTGGTTTCCAAACTACATAATTTTCTGATGACATATTCCTGTAATCACAGCAATGAGGAGGCTGAGGAAGGATGACTTCAAGTTCAAGGCTAACTTTAGCTAACATTGCACCACAAATTTCATGCCAGGGATCAAACTCAGGGCCTTCTATTTGCCAGACAGGCACTTAAGCCACTGAGCCATTTCCCCAGCTGGCTAACATTGCAAGAATCTGTTTCAAAACAACAATTAAAGAGCCAACAAAATAGTTCAGTGGACTAGCCATGCTGGCCCCACCTCTAGGCACGCTGAGCCAGTCACTGAGTCTGAGTGTGGGGGCACACCGTTTTAATCCCAGTGCTGAGGAGGCTGAAAACAGGGGGACTACCATGAGTCCAGACTATGTAGTAAAACTTCATACCAAATACATAAAAAAATAAAATAAAATAAAAAACACAATAGCAAAATATATGGGGATAGTAGGTGAGAGAATGGCTGTATGAAAGAGCTGATTACAAAATACCAAGGTAAATATCTAAGGAGGCCTTGTAAAATGTTTATGCAAATAAAATGAAATTGTTCATGGTAGAATCTAGAAATAAGAGAAATGGAAAAGACATTTTTTTTTACTGTTTATACATACTTTCATTTACTCAGTTGAGGGCTCTCTGATTGTATGTATAATCTGCTCTGTGTAGCTGAGCCCAGCATTGTTCATATTGACTTCAAGAATTTCTGTTCTGGTTTTCTGTGTTGTTTGCTCAGTTGCTGCTGTTGGTTTATTTTCTTTCAGAATCAAGGTGGGTGCTTTCACACAGAATCTTATTCCTCATTCTTTTCTGGCACTTCTTTCCTGGATTCTTTCCTTTGCATAATTATACTTGCAATGGAATCAGCATCCCAAAGTCACCACAGTAAATCCACCTACACCAACATCACGTGATCGTCTAATTCTGCCTTCCTCTTCCCGACTTGCTGGGCTCGCCAGGCTCCAGGAAGGCCACCATGGCCCGAGTGCACGGGCCCCACGCGCTGCCCTCAGAAAAGACATTTAAAGGGGGAAGAGGCCCAGTGATATAGCTCAGCGGACTAAACCCTTGCTTAGGGAAGCACAGGGACCAGGGTTTGATTCCTGGCCCTGCCTGCTGTGTCAGCCCCACTCCGGGTGCACTGAGCCAGCAATGGAGTCCGGGCATGGTGGCGCGCACCTGTAATCCCAGAACTTGGGAAGCAGGAAACAGGAGGATCACTATGAGTCTGAGCTGCATAGTGCCACCCTGTACAAAAAAAAAAGAGGAGAGGGGGCAGCGAGATAGCTCAGTAGACTAAGTGCCTGCTTTGGCAAGCGCAGGAACCAGGGTTTAGTCCTGGGCACCACATGCTGCACTGACCCTGGCCTCAGGCATGCTGAGCTGGCCACTGAGACCAGACATGGTGGCACATGCCTGTAATACCAAAGCTGGGGAGGCTGAAAACAGGAGGATTGCTACAAGTCCTAGCTGCAGAGTGGAGACCCTGTGACAAATATATTCTTTTAAAAAAATGTTTTATTAGTATCCTGATAGAAGTATAAAGCTTGCATTTTTCATAAAAATACTATGTAATGTTTATGAGATTCTCTTAAAAAGTTCAGATCTTTGTTCTAATAATTTAATCAGAATCTTTTTTTTAAAGAATAAATAAGAGAACAATTAAATTTAGTAGGGCCACATTAGAGAATAAGAAGTAATGATTAAAATGTATGTTTAAACAGCATTTCTGCAGTTCTACTTTTATCATTGCCTGCAGTATTGCTGCCGTTTTGCCCAACTATCCTGATCCTCTGCACTCTTCCTTTCTCTGAATAGCTAACTAAGACGGCTTGAGCTTCCACCCCACCCAATGGCTGGCCAGTATTCTGTCCTTTTGTTCTGTGTTACCACTTTGAATTGCAGGGGAGAAAACCATCCTTTTAGAAAGCAATTGGCAGAGAATTTAAAGGATAATTTATAAAAGAGTAAGATCCAAAGACCTATGATTACAAGTAAACATGTTAAACCTCAAAATGTAATGAGACATGAAAACGTATTGTTTTGTCTTAAATAGGCTAGTATGGAGGAAATATTACACAGACTGTTAAGGAAATGAGCATTTTAGTCCCGTTCATGGTGGTTGGGTAACAACCTTTTTGCCGGGCTGGCACTTAGGCCGCTGAGCTATCTCCCCTTAAATCTGTTCTCTCCTCAATTTTTGAAGCTTTGCTTCTTACAGCTAAATGATGTTTGTTTGATTGTTTTGGTGGTACCAGGGGTCAAACTCAGGACTTTGTGTTTGGGCAACAACCTTTTTGGAGCTCAATCCATCATTACCACTTGAGCAAGCAACCTCTTCTCTATAAAGTTAACTTTACATATAGTTGGCTTAAGCTATGCATGCTATTTCTGTGATGTTTTGCACTGATGTGTTAAAAGAACTGAATGGTTTTAGTTCTTTCTTTTTTTGGCTGGCTCAGGCTGCCTTAAGGACAGGTCTCATGCTCCATGTGGGGGTGGGGATCGAACCATGGTCCCTAGCCCCTGAGTGACTTTGCTGAATCATGTGCTTTAATCAACTGAGCTACCTGGCAAGCCCTGTGTTTTTAGTTCTTAAGTCATGATGAGAATGGTGGTAGATCAACAGCAAACCGTGCAAGTGCTTGCTATGTACCTGCCCTCTGTAGGTACCTAACCAGTGTGTTTTGAATGATGACCTAATTCAGACTGTTATGGATTGCATGCATGACCCACACAGGGCTCAGCGTTAAAGTCCTTGTTCTCGGGTGGTACTCTAGAGGGGTTGTGGAAGCTCTGAGAGGTGGATTTTGCTGAGGGATCCTGAAGCAGAAGGTAGGAGTGGGGACACTCCCAAATAAGATGGTGGGACCGTGGCCCACGCTCTCTTTCTCCTTCCAGGATCCTGAGAGGAGAGTCTTCCCCGCCACACACTCTCTGCTGCTGCCATCTGGCACTCTCACCAGGGGCCCAGAGCAACAGAGCCGCTCAATTCCATCTTGGACAGGAACTTCCAAACTTTGAGCTAAATGAATCTTTTCTCCTTATGAATTAATTGCCTCAGGTACTTCTTGTAGTGATGTGAAGCTGACTACTTCAGACAGTCTGTATGGTAGAAATTAATCTTGTCCCAAATAGAGTCTAGCGTCTTGTACTTTGGTCACATGAAAACACACAGAAGTCCATAGTTGTAGGCATGTGATTGGAGCTTAGGGCAAGGAGCACAGCCATCTGGGTGAACAGTGGGAGAGAGACTAAGGAGTGGCATTTCTTTCTGTTTGTTTGCTTGTCTGTTTTGCACAGTGAAATTCACTAGGACCTAAATGAGGTCTCTAAGTTAGAGTGTAGAAAGGGATTAGCAGCGGGCCGGTGGTCAGGTCTATAGGTGGGAGCACAGATCGGGCCAGAGTGCTCTGTGGCTTGTTTTGCTACATGCAGTACTTGGTTGAGAGAGAAATTTAGTGACTTCACTGATGATGATCATAATAATTTTAGATAAATTAGCAGAATCTAGAGGGATGGTCTCACACTCTTCTGAAAAAAGGTGTACTTTGCCTTCACCTCTTTCCTCCACTTCTGCTTGCTATTGTTTGTATTATCACTTTAAAAATCCCTGAACTCATGTTTCAGAACAGCCTGATGACCATAATCAGTGAAGATAACCCTGAAACACTGGTTTAATAGCAGCAGGTTTTAGCACTCTAAAATACACTTGAATTTCAATCATGAAAATATATTGAAACAGAAATGTCTACAGTCCAAGTTTTGCTTTCTTAGCAATTTTCAACAGATTGTATTCACATCACTTTGAATAAGAAAGTATCTAAAACAGGAGAGTGAAGGACTGATCTCTAAATATGTGTTTATAAGGGGAAGGATAAAGTAATATTGTCCAGAAAGACTCTGCGTTGAAAGTGCGACTGAGTGACATGGGGAGAAATATCGTATCTTTTTTTTTTTTTTTTGTATTATGGCTGGCTCAGCCTGCCCTGGGGGTGGGGCTGGCGCAGCATGTGGTGCTGGGGATCAAACCGCGGTCCCTGCGGTTGCCTAAGCTTTCCTAAGCAGGTGCTTTAGATCACTGAACCATCTCGCCGGCCCGAGAAATATTCCAATGAGTTCCATCATGTTATTATTTTGTTGATTATAGTTCCTGACAGTTTACCTCTTGAATTGTCTAGGCAATAATGTTAATATATGGTTTACAGTTTAGTCTCATTTGAACATGCAGCAAAGCTACAATTCTATCACCTGAATTTTCCTGAGTTCTGCTTATCCTGACCAGTAAGCATTGTTGTTGATCAGTGGAGGGATTTGTGAGTCATAGGTGGAAAAGTTCTAATTTCTTCCACAGTAATTCTCACTAATCTTTTTTTTTTTTTTTACAACTATCCACACTAAGCTTTCATTAAAATATTAAAATCTATAAAGTTACAAGATCATGCTGATAAAAGAAAGCTCAAATTTTTTAGAAGAATTATGCACCAAGTGTGAAGAGATTTGGCATTTTGAAAAGGGTGTCAGTCTCAGTAAGTAAATCTTTTCCCTATAAATCTGAAGCTCAAATGTTTCTGATTAGTGCCCTGCTGTCTTCCTGGTGCCTCCTGGAAGGCAGTGTGATTAGTAGAGTGCATGAGTTCCTCATATCTTGTCATGATGGAGTCCAGGTTTCAGAACAGGTTTGAGAGCATCTTCTTCTCTTGTCAGAGTCTGTTTCTTAGCAACAAAAAATTGCTTAATGCGTTAGAGGAAGGAGAGGGAGTGATTTAGTTATAAACTTGATACCTATGTAATAATGTGTCCCGCTGAGATTGTTACTCTAATACCAAAATCATAGTTGACCCAATGTTAGTGAGATGAATAAAATGTCAACAAGGTCCAAGTTGAA
>PVKN010026173.1:0-13911 GCA_004027915.1 Capromys pilorides
TTGAAAAGAAATTAAATTCATGACTCCAAATGAAAACTCAGCTTTTTATTCTCATTCTTTAAAAGTTTAATAGTTAGTAATTGCTTAGGGTGACCATTGTAGGAGACAACTGAAAGAGAATAGATAGATGTGGGAGTGAATAATTAAAATTAGCATTTATATAGCATCTTTCATTAGCATATCTGTGAATCACCTTAAACCATGAATTAATTAATCTTCAGAACACCTCTGTGCAGTGGATAAGTTGTGAAAATCTCCAGAATACGGTCATTTGTTCAAGGTTACAGAGCGAGTGCATAGCATGTCCAGGAACAGAATCATTTTTTCTTTCTGTGATCAATTTTGTGCTGTGCAGAAAAAACAAATATGAGCCTGGACATTAGCAGGCAGATAACTTTCAAGTTCTTTTGAATCCTTGATGGACGCCTGGTCTAAGGATAAACAAAGATCTGAAATGGTAAAGTCTGTGGTGGACTAGAAATACATGTAGCTGGCACATACAGATAGAGCTGTTGCCCAGCATATACAGTCAATGGTGTGGCTTTCCTTCTGAGCACAGTGATGCACTGGTGAGCAGAGTTGTCAGCTTTCCTGGATGGAGTCTGTCAGGCTGTTGAGAAAGATGGCATTTTAACAAAAACAGAGGAAAGGCAGGGAAAAGGGATCAGTAGTAGTCATGAGATGTCTTAAACACTGAGGGAGAATATGAAGACAAAATTGGGTAAATATAAGAATTGTGCAAGGCCTTCTGCCCACCCTGAATGAACAGGGGGATGAAATCTGCAGGCTCATCCATCTGGAGAAGATGGTGCTACCCAGGACAGCCAGGATATAATAAAAATGTCCATCTGAATGCAAGAAGAAATAGATTCTGCACATTGTTAATACAGAAAGAGATAAAAGAGAAAAATAAATGAGAGCAGAAGTATAAGTTATAGCCCAGAACTTAGTATTTATAAGGAAAATCAAAAATTGAAGTAGGGAAAAAAAAGAAAACCAAAGAGACAAGAGGGTGAGTGGGAGCAGGATTTATTCCAGTAAACTGGAGGCCCATGCAGGGAAAGGGAGGCTCCCCAACAGAAAGCAAGTTCCATGGAAAATCCTTCCATATTCAACAGAGTTCATTTCACTGGCCACAGTGATTGGCTATGAAATGTCAGATCAACTGAGGAAGCTTCTGCCATGAAAGCACATCCCGAGTTTCTCCATGCACACTGTTATCTTGTTTCTTCATTTCTGGTAATATCTTCCTAACCGTGATCATTCCCAGAATCTGCTTGTTAAGGAATTCTGGAAACTGTAAATTTTGCATTTCCCCAGTCATAGAATAATTGCAGTACAAAGGCCACAGACCTAGATGTCCTCTAACTGCTTGGCTTAAAGTTAAGAATGCAACTGTCATCAGCATACGGTCATTCATTCACTTTTCACTGATTAATGAAACCTACTGAGTGGGTGGTGTATATAGGGAGAAAAAAAAACAAGCTATTGCCATGAAGAGAAGGGGATGGGGAAGAAAAGAAGCAAGAAAGATGGTGCATAGGCACAGATTCTCTAATAAATCTTATCATTACCTATATCTAAAATGTACCAATGAATTTTTTAAAAAATGCAAAAGCAAACAGAACACAAAGGGATATATCACCATGGTTCGCAAACACTTAAGGATTTGAAATCTAGTTTAAAACATAGGTTGTACTGTAGTCCTATTGGCTTATTTTTCTGAGAAATTATTAGTAGTTGTTTTGAATCACTGAGACACTGGTATTCGTAGCTTATAAATGCGCATGTCCCAGGCCTGTTCACTCCTGTTCTGTGAATGGCTCTGGGTCTGTGGCACTGACTCCTGGCTGGGTGAGGCTAGGAGCACTGCCTGGATACTGGAGGATGGGAGAGGCCAGCTCTTGGGAGCCCTACTCCCTCTCTCCACTTTGGGCAGCACCCAGTGGTGTCATGTCATCCATAGCCTGCACTGCACTTCCGGCTTCTTCTGGGAGTGCCCACCCAATGCTACTGTCCCCCGTGAGCATCCAGCCGGGAAGGCTCATTGCCTTGTCTCATGCCAGTGTCCTGGTTGCCTCCTGGTCTCCTGTACCACCTCTTCTCTCCTCCATCACTTGTATTCTTAAGGAACGTTCTGCTCACATGTAAACACTAAGTGATTTCTGTTGTTTACTTGGCAAATCTCAACTTTACTTTTCTAATCACAAGATCATTTTATCAAAAACAAGAAGTTTTCCTACTTTGGTTTTTCTATTTATGGATAAACTTACCTATGGTATCTGAAGATACCCTCAAAAAAAGCCTGGCTTAGTCTATAAACAATGGACTGAGGTACTATTCTAGGCTAAAGTTTTACAAAATACTTTTCCCTTGATGTGACCTTTATAGCTCTCAACAGTTTTAAATGGTAAATATTTTAGCGACAGTTTCACCTCAGTGGTAGCTCTCTTATGGCTGTCATAAGCAGCAAATTACACAATGTACATGAAAACCCTGTGGAAATTGTATGGAGCACTTTGGATGTAAGGTTAAGTTATTATTGTGTCATCACTGCTATGCCTTCAATTTCTGGAAAATGCAAATGCCATATGAAATCGATGTTCAGGATGTTAGACAAAAGACTACATCTTCACTTGGGAACTGGAAGGCTGTCACTAACAGAGCCATTGCAAAATCAACCATGTGTGGTGACAATTTTTCCTATTCTATGTATGTGTCTCTTTTTTCTCATTAGGTTTGATGAAAGGAAAGCTTTCCCTTCTGTTTTGTTTTCCTCCTAGATTTTTGTCTTTTATCAAGAAAATTTGCTTGGCCAAAACTCATTTTAGACAATTAGTTATTCCCAGACTTCATTGGCATGGCTATTTTTAATGGATTTGCTATCAAAGCTTTCTCCTTGTGAGTGAGTTCATTATTCACCCTGTAATAGAAACTTTTAATGACAGTCGTATAGTCCTTCATATGTCAGTGGAATTTATTGCTTGCTCTGAATCTCCTAGTGTCTTGTCCAGCTTAATTTGTAATGGCACAAACAGTGAAGTACCCCTCTGAGAAATTAGCTATCATCTTATAAGGGTCAGATCTGGAAAGTGGCTTCCATGCCTGCTCTCACTACTCAGGTCAGCCTGAAATAGAGCTGCATGTTTTTCCTTTTAAATCATCCTAAAGAATTTCTCCATCAGTGGTCAGCCTGCCTTCCTGTAAAGTGTCTTGTCTTAGCTCATTCCACCTATTTATAATGGTTTCCTTTGTGCATTGAATTCTTTTACTCATCCACTCTTTCCCAGAATATTCTGGAAAATAACAACCACGAAACAAAAGCAAAAGGTCACATTCTTTTGAAATGTCTTTGTCTGCCACACAGCAGCTCTTTCTGTCCTCCGCCAGTGATTATGTAGATATCTGCCATTGTGCCATACCTTCTATTGGAGGCTGCACATATAAAAGAGATTAACATAGGCATGGATCCTACCCCAAAGATAATCAGCTGTGTGGAGAGACAGACAATTGATCATTAAACAAAACAAAAGAGTAATTTAAAAACAGTCTGCTGTCCTTGTGGATAAAAATGGGCTATGAAAAGAAGACTTCATTAGATTTAGATACAATGATCTGCTAAGCATTTGGAAGTGCAATATACTCCAGGAAATAAGGTTGAAAAGGAGCGTGACTTATGAGACACCGGAGGGTAGGGGAAAGTTTCAGGCCAAAGAAACTGCAAGAGTTGGGCACCAAGGTAGGCAAGAACTCCACATATTTTCATACCATCAGAAAGCCTGTGTAGCTACAGAATGGCCTCTTAAGATGAAAGAATAGTAAGAAGATTTAGCAGGGCCTTACAGAACAACAGAAATGAGGGCTGCTAGGCGAGAGATTACCCTGAATGCTTATCCATCTATCTGTCCAGCTGTGCACTAATCAGCCTGGACCTTAGTAACCACTAAGAAGGAAAAGTTTAGCGATGAGGTATTGTGGGAATGATGGACCTGAAAGCCAGAGAACTGTTGCTGGCTTACTGACAAGAGGTGCGAGTGCCTGTTACAGTTGGAAACGTATAGATGGGAATGAGCGGGCAGGTGGAGACAGATGTCAGAGAGAGGACACACAGCACGTGCTTCTAGATTTAATATGGAGGGTAAGGGAGTGGCAGGGATGGAAGATGACTCTTAAGTCTCTTGCTTGGCTAATTAGAGAGCCAACATATTCCATGATGGAACAGAATGAAAAAACAATTTGAGGATCTTAAAAGATGACATTTAAAATCATGGGAATGAATTACGTTATCCAGGACAGCATGTGGGAAAGAAGACATTCAACAACATTTAGAAAGCAAGGATTTGAAAAACAACTAACAGAAGAGACTTAAAAGTGAGCTACAGTAAATGAAAGGTGGGGTGAAAGGGGGAAAGAGGCTAAGAGATGGTGAGTGTTTTAACCAGGAAGTGATTAACTTTTAGAAACATCTAAGAGTCCAATAAGATGAAGATGAACAGTGACCTTGGTAGTGAACTAAATGGAGTGCATTAGAAGTAGTTGAAGAGAAAAATTTTAGTTTAGGGCTAAGAATAGAATGCAAGTTGAGGTACTTGAGAAATTAGGAAGAAGAAATAGAATGCAGAAACACCATCTACACTGACCAAAACTTATTTGTTTGAAGTTATCAAGAAATTAGGAATTTGTAGAAAGAACTCATACTGTCTTAAAATATTTTATGTTCCACTGACTTATTTTAAATTTGTGCATGGCATCTTTCTTACCCCTGATTA
This sequence comes from Capromys pilorides, assembly GCA_004027915.1. Lineage (NCBI taxonomy): Eukaryota > Metazoa > Chordata > Mammalia > Rodentia > Capromyidae > Capromys > Capromys pilorides. The sequence goes on from PVKN010026173.1 coordinate 4,770, forward strand.
GCAAAACTGTTAGAGCTTGATCACTTTTTTTAGGTGGTTCTCATTTCTCAAGCATATAGCCATTACTGGTAACCCCATTCATAACTTTGCAGTAACTTTCCATAGAGCCTAGAGGACATTTTGATCAATGGGGAAGTCAGTCATGATTTTCAACAATCTTCAGTTTTTGAAAGACTTTCTAATACACTACATGAATGGTAAAAGATGAAACAGAGCCAAGAGAACAGAGGAGGATGTTGTAATTCTTGCTTTGCACTGCAGATTTCCCAACTTTGGGTACGTCTCTAAGTCAGCTAGATTTTGCCTTCAGAGAGTTATATCTGGAAGTGGAAAAGTCTGCTATTGTTTTTCACAGTAGCTTGTGCATAAGCCATCTCCAGTAATGATTTTTAAACTATTTTACACAGATTCTCAGCAAAATAAGTATCTTCTTCAGAAGATAGCTGGCATATAAAAGTTAAACTACTTGACCTTACTTTATGCTTGAGAAGCATCTTAGTACCTCTACTGCCCATCCTGGGCTTCCCATGTCATTCAATGATATTCTTGGCAAGTTTTAGCAACAACCTGAAGATCAGAAGATCATAGGCCTCTTGGCTGAAAAATATAACCCTGCACCACTGAACTCATAGTGAGAGACAGTGGAAACAGTGCTGGATTTAGAGTCAAATGATCTGGATTTCAATCCCAGCTCTTTCTTATGACCTATAGGAAGAGGGCAAGTTGCTTTACCTCTACTAGTTTTCTGTTCAGCTCACTCACTCTCATGCATGGATAATAAGGATTTCCCCCCAACATCCCATTTTCAAATATGAAGCCATTTTATAAAAGATTAAGATAGTCTCTCAGTCCTATGCAGACATCAATAAAGCTACTCAAATTTAATCTCTTTTGATCTCCAAATGGTATATTTTCCCTACATTCTAGGTTTTAAGTCCTCCTTGCTTTGTTTCTGTCCCCTCTCTGTCTTCTCTACCATCTTTAAGCTCTTAGAATTAAAATTTGAGTGTTCATCCCTTCATCAAATCCTTCAAGATTGCTGGGTCATCTGTACCCCTATGTTGAAATTTAATTTTAATAAAAATTAATGTGTGTGTGTGTGTGTGTGTGTGTGAGAGAGAGAGAGAGAGAGAGAGAGAGAGGCAGACAGACAGAAAGAGACAGGCAGACACACACACACACACACACACACACACACAGAGACACAGACACAGACATGGAGACAGAGAGGGTTGTGTGTAGGACTGTATCAATTTTCTTTTCCAGCTTGCATCCTGACATAGATCATTTCTGGGCTCAGGCACACAATCTCTGGTATTCTTCTAGGTTCCCATTTTTGCTCTTGCTGTTGTAATACAGACCTTTAACAATATGTATCCCTCGTGGTTTCCAATTCTTAGGCAACACAGCCTTGCTTTCTGAAATGAGCAGGGTGCCATATGGCTGTTAGCACCTTTGACAACAGGAAGTCCCTTAGTGCTTGTAGCGGAAGCCTCCCCCCTCCCCCCGCCAGTTCTTCCAGCTAACTGAGCCTTTTAAATAAGATTTCACTACTTAATTTTCAAATGGAATGCAAACCTCATGACTAACTTCTTATTAATAATAATTGCCTAAAACTAAGTGTTTTCATGCTTGAATTTTACTGGGCTGAGAAAGTTTTGCTTAATGCATATGTACAAAAGTGTCCTGCTGAGTCATGATGCCAAGAAGCAGCACCTCCAGAGCAGAATGGGGACACTAACATTCAGCCAGCACAGGGCAGGGAAGAGTGGTGCAGTGTGCTGGAGACTGGCTTTTATACAACGCAGTTACAGAACAAGAGTAGCAGAGAGACTGACAAAGGAGGGCTGGGTCATGTCGGCAGGGCATTGTTGGAGAAAAGGAGCAAAAAGATCAATGTGCAGAGCATCCATTCGATGAATCAATGTCTCCTCCATTCTCTCCTCCACTGCACTTGCAGGCTGGATTCTAATCTGCAGTAGCTTCACCTAAAATAAACAAATATTGCAGAACTTCCTTTGGTTTAAAAAACCAATGCTTTCTTTTGACATACTGTCTTCTGTTTAGTACAATACACTTTGAGGAGTTCTTCCAGTTTTACAGTGACTATTTTAACTTGACCTACATGAAGGTAGTCATAGTTTACAATACAGTGCATGAAATACAATGCTTTCCTATCTCATGTTCCCCAGGTACAGTGGAGAGTAGAGTCTCTACTGTAGGTTTGGTTCACCCTCAAGTCAGGGAGCTTCCATTAGTAGGGGCTGAGATGTGAGCAGGGAGAAGGATAAAGTAGAACCTTGGCCAAAAGGCTTCCACTTTCTCCAGCTACCTAAATATATTCATTTTAAATGTTTATTCATTCTTCCTGTGTTTCCTCCCACTCTAAGAAAAAAATAAATCAACATTAAACCAAAAACAATGTTAGAACTGTACTTAATTCTCTCCCAGTTTGGGGAGCTTTTTACACATTCAGCAGACATCTCCTCCACACCTCCTTTACTCCAAGAACCTCTGGGTTCCTCAAGCAGATGCTGAGACTCCCTTCCTCACACTAAGATAATAAAATCAGATCATCACATGAGATGGCATTAATTTCATTTTAATCATGTTTCCTGAGTCTAACAGGCCTCCTGCCTAATTACTTTATTTCATTAATGTGTGTTTATCCGTAACTAGATTTAGAAAGTCTTCAACAGATTTGGAGGCACAGAAGAACTCTGGGAAGGATTTTGGTGGAATGTGGGGCATTTGTTATTTGCTTTACTGAATTAGAATAAGTACTTTAATTCTTAGGGCTAACAATTCGAAGGAATTTTATATTATGGAGGGGCAATGTGTCAGTTAGATGAACACAAAGCTTAGGCTTGGGCCAACTGAAGTTAGGTAGATTCAATGTGAACAAAGTCTGGTGAACCTTCACTGACAATGTCAGTTGGTGAGAGGTGTCCAGCTACCTGGATTATCTTCCTGATAAAATTCTTAGTCTTCTATATCTGTGAAGTAAGAATGAAATGTTTGTGACTTTTCTCAGAAAACTTCTCTCTTTAGTGAAAAAAGTAGGGTTAAAATGTCAAGTTGATAAATATTCTATGTTATTAACATGCTTCAATTTTAAAGGACATTTAAGGTAAAAATGGCATAATGTTGAAGTATTTTGTAATCATAAAAATCAGAGAATGTTTTTTGTAGGAAAGAAAGATAACACAAATAAGCAGGATTATTCTTAATGAAAATAATGATTGTACTTTGTTTAACTCACTAAGCACAGCTTTATTGATTTTTTTTCTCCTTCTTTTTAAAAAACTAACAGAGAAGAAAATCACGATACTCAGACCTTGACTTTGAGGTAAGTGTCCGTGAATTATTTTATGATGTTTATGATCCAAAATCGATAACTACTCAATGTATTGCTTTATGCAGCTGTGTGGGTTGATGACTAAGTTCCGTTAAACAAGTCAAAATTTTAACTTTGAATCCATGCAGTGTAGATAGATGTAGATAAAATCTTTAGAGTCCTAATTACTTTCATTGAATGCTACCCTGAGTTCCTCTGGATAGCTAAGTGGTCTGCTTCGTGAATGCTATGAGAAGAGGATAGCTGTGGGAGTTGAACTTAGTCAAGGCTGCACTGGTTTCTTGGTTTTGATATTGAAAAGGGTCCCCTTGCCTTTTCATCAGTGACTACCTGGAGAAATCCTCTGAGGATGCGCAGGCTCCTCAGGGAGGCTGTGCTTTGTGCTCTGGTTCTGCAGTTTGGTACCTCAGCCATACATTCAGATTCGCTCTTCCAGGAGGAAGTGTTGTTCTGGGTACTCCTGTGTTTAGTAAATGTCTTATGACAGATATAAACAAGATGAAGAGTTCCATTTTCCAGTTTACACTGAATTTATATTGATGCCATAATATTGATGTTAGAAGTTACTAAAATCATGCCATTTAGGCAGCTTATTTAAGCACAAATTTAATGATGTTTAGGCATCACATGAAATGCACTTATGCTTCTTGATAATTGAATGTGATTCATACCCTGCTGACATAATTGGATATAATATAGTATAAATTTCTCCAGCACATTTGTACCCTTGTGATGCATACATAGAACTCAATACTCTTAACTGATATTTTCAAAATTACAGAACCCTCCTGGAACATGGAGTTTTTTAGTTTAATCATTTCCTTTTTATAGATGACTATTATAGTTCTTTAATATACAGTATGTATCATGTGAGACTTATTTGTTTTTATTCACCACAATGGTACAGAATGGCTTCATCCTGAAAAGAGTCCAAGGAAAAATATATTCAGCAATAACTCTAACTAAAAGATAAATCTCACCTCACGGTTTAAGTAGCATATGATACAGCTCCATTGTGGCAAGTCGGTGTGGAATATGTATTTCATTGTGTCCTACGGTATAGCATGAAAGTCTCAGCATTATCAATTCTAGTAAAATTATTCAGTAATCACACTTCTAGAAACTTAAGTGACTTTTAAGGAACAGGTACTTTAGGGCTTTTTTTTTTCTATTAATGCTTTAGATAGCCAAAAGTAGAGGACCTTCCATTGTGTGTCTGCGTGTGTGTGTGTGTGTGTGTGTGTATGTGTGTGTATGTATGTGTGTATATGTATATATGTGCAAATGTGTATGTATATGTGTGTATATGTATATGTGTGTGTGCATGTGTGCGTATCAAAAACAACAAATTATTATGTTAGTACAAAGGAAAAGAGGTATAAATCAACCCCCTAGGAGTTAGTGACAAACTATGCTAGGATTCTGTATCTAAAATTAAGCATTAGTGTAACCATTCAGTTATGTAATCTCAGTTACTCAAAAGAAATCTTCATATTGTGTCATGGGGACCATTAGAAAAACTGTCCTTAGGGTCATCCAGATAGCTCAACGGACTACAGTGCCTGCCTATGCAGGCTCAGGGACTGGGGTTCAATCCCCAGCACTACATGCCGTGGCAGCGTGCATCTGTAATCTCAGTGCTTAAGAGGCTGAAAAGAGGAGGATCACTATGAGTTGGATCTGACCACAGGTAGAGACCCTGTGGACTTTGTACTAAATACATTTAAAACTCTATCCTTTTTTGTGGTGGGAGGAGGGTCAGTTTTCTATGGCAATTGCAATCAGATCCCTCAGTTCTTACATCATACTCCACACATCCAAACGTTAAATATAAACAACTATTTGCTAATATTGGAGAACTGTTAAAATGTTGCAACGCAAGAACCTGAACATTTGTTCTGTTATTACTGTAGTTACTGCACACTTCCCTGGGCATCAGAATGTGTGCTTTTAAACACAACCATTTGTTTAGCAGCCAGTGCTACTGATCTTTAGCCCCATATACTGTTACAGGAATGTGGCAGATATCTCATAAAGGATGTTGATAACAATTCTTACCACATTTAAACACAGATGCAATTTATATCATGGGAATGGTCCTTGAAGAAGAGTCTGAGTCCTCACCCACTTAAATGCAGGCTGAGTTAACTGAATTTATATCGAGGTCCCTGACATTCTTCACTCCCAGCAGACTTTACCAGAAGATGACTGACTTAGACATCTTGCCAGTGATAAGCTGATTTGTGCACTTCTATGACTATCTTCCCTTCCGGCCTTAAACCTAATACACTCCCCAGAGGTTACACACAATAACAATATTCTTTCAGCTCATGTATTCATAAAACTTTTCTGGCTAATTAATATGATGCCTGGAGAAGAGCTCTTCTATGAAGCCAACCTTCAGAGCAACTCTGCATTCCTACAATAAATAGTCCTAACATGGTACAATACTAATTCTTGCTCTCTGGAAGTTAGACAGCAAAATGCCATCGTGAGCTTTCTATGCTGTGACCAAATGGCATATGAAGTTCATTCCCAGCCTTAATCAGAGCTCCTGACATATACTGAATATTCCAAAGATTTTTGACTGAATGAATTATTTTTTTAGAAGCTAAATTATTTTTCAACCCAGTTTGCTTTAACAAAGAGTTGTTAACCACAACCATGATATCCAAGCTAAAGTAGAGAACAGTCTAGAAAATGAACAGCTGTCAATGTGGCACTTCAAACATGGCCACATTTGACTTGCAAAGACAAAGCCATGTCAAATACAACTCAAGGAGGTTGAAAGTGGCAGGTGGAAGTTTTAAGAAGAGGAAAGGCCTGGGGGTTGGCTAATGTGCGGCATTCTGAGAAAACAAAAAGATTTCACTTGAATAAGGCTCAGCAGAAAAAGGACAGAGAGGTTAACTTAGAGCCCATACTTTGCACCCCAGGAGGGCAAGCTTGCTCTGAAAAGCTTCTCTAATCTAAGATTTAGAAATAATGTCAATATATGTCAGAAATTATTTATATCATGTCAGTAATGGGGAGGATAGATTGTGATAGAGAAAAGAGAACACTAAACTGCAAGTTGGCAGTGAGCAACACAGCAAGGAAGTCATGAAGGACCATCTCATGAGGGTGGTAGTGTAGAAAAGTGGCAGTGTGGCCCTACAGAGGTAGAGGTATTTAGTCCTTAACTGAGCAAGGAAAGGAAGAGCAGGGAAAATGATGATTCTGTGCTTTTTGATTGGGTTCCTGGGAGCACCAGTAAGAACACTGGAGAATCAAGGGAGTTAATCAAGCAGTTAGTATGAGTTCACTTTAACATACTGCTATTAAGGTGTCTCTACAATGTTAGATAAGAATTATTAGTCAGGTTGCTGAAATTATCTGGCTTAGGTTGAAGCAAAGCTCAAGGAATTCCTATAAATGCAACTATAGATGCCTATTTAGAAGCTGTGATAGATAACAGTGTCTAATACACATTAAAAATGGATGAAGAGACACTTAATTTTTTAAACTTACTCTTCTAAAACTGGTGGCTTTGCCACCTTCTTCCACTGGAATCTTGTGACATTTCAAACAGGATGATTTATGAAATTCCTGATAAGCCTCAAGCAATGAATAGACTAAATTCATGCTTCCCCAACTAGGGGGCAGTGATAGGGATAGAGAGTGAAAGAAACAGAATACAAAGTAATTGTGGTCCATCTCCATAGGGGCTTTAATTTCCATTGGAAGAATTAGGAGAACATAGTCAAGTAAGATAAATTATGTAATATTAATTCTTTATCACTTCAAGTACAGTTGAACTTTGACAAACAAGATGAAGTTGTTATTCATGCCTAAGTGTAAAGCATAAGATTTCCCAAAGAAACATCTTGTTCAGAATAGGCACCTCTCTCCTTTGTCCTGAATGTCCAGCAATTGGTGCACTCTGATAGGTCAACAGGACACTTTCAGAAGGCACTTGGGAGGACAAAAAGTTGGAGCAACTGAGTCATAGGCCATTTTTATATTACTTATTATTTATACCACTTAATTGAAACAGTTGCAACATCACACATTTATAGCCAAGTTAGCTGTAGACTGACAGCAACATAACAGATATCCTACTGATGTGCATTTTTTCCAAATTCTTTGTATAGGTGGAGGCTTACATAGATATATATTCAAACAGAAATATATTTGGAACATAGACTCCATGGTGTCAGGGATCATTCCTGTTGGTCTTATGCATACTTTGCAAGTCTGGCCAAAGAAAGATGACAGAGGCATTCCCCTCTTACAATACAGCTGGTCTTCATTCCTTCAATGTGCATTTCTTCCTTAAGAGAAGTTTTGACATTCACTGCAAACCAGTACTCAAAGGCCTACTCTGAAGGAAGGATTCACATGGAATATTGTAATGAGGACAACTCTTCAGACGTTTATCTCAGTGGTGTGATCATGGCAATGTGGGTGTATAAACCCTGAGGATCGGAAAAATGGTGCTGACCAACAGGTTGCTAAGGTCCTTCAAGCATGTAACTGTTAAGTTCTATATTCTAAAGTTCATTATTATGAAATTCTGTACCATTTTCTAGCAATTTTCCCTCACCTCTAAGAGAGTATCTCAGTAATATACATTTTATCTGTAATTCAGGCTTAAACCCAACTCTATGATGCACACTCCTGAATTTAACAGTGAAAACTTCTAAGGGGAGAGTACACAATTCAGTTAGCATGAGGAGGCAGAGGTCCTATCTGGGGCCACTAAACAGCCCTCCTTGCAAAGGAAAGACCTCCTTTGTAGAAGAAGAGAAGAAAGATGCAGACTAGCCTTCCATGTTGCAGGTGCTTGACCTGCCTGGATACTTCTACTATCTTACTCATTTAATTTATTCAGCACACATTTATTAAGCACCCATTGAATGTCAAACACCATATCAAGTACCAAGAGTACAAAAACTAGTTAAGTTGTTGCCTGTGAGGTAGATGTCCACACAATGTGATCAGCCCCTACTGAGGTAAGGAGTATTATGAGATAGTTTCAGGGTACTCAGTATCCATAGAGTTCGTTGGCTTGTTACAGAGGGTGCCTAACATATCTGAGACTGTTTTACCTCATTTTCTATCTGAATAGGACATAATTACAAACCTGAATAGTCTAGGAAGGATGGTTTCTGAATCTATTGGACACAGCTTAGAGAGTTGATTTGGAATTCAGAAAGAATTTAGCTCTCTTGTATGAACTGCAGAAACTTGGCCTCTCTGAGCTGCGGTTCCTAAGTCAGTAAAACAAAGTTGGTGGCTCACAGAGTGACAGTAAAGATTAACAAAGATAATGACCACCATCTCTTAGGAGCCTCTTATCAATGTGATCCTGTGACAAATACCAAAAATATAGACCGTGTACCAAAAATATAAGTTAAAAAGAAAATGATGAGACTGAGATTTCAATATAAAATGTCCAGATCTAGCTGAATTTCAGTGCTTCAAGTATTTGAAGAGCCTACGAGCATTCACAGTGAGCAATATAAAAGACATTCAGGTTTTTCCCTTAGATTTAAAATATATAGAAGTGCTTCACAGCACACCATTTTTCTCTACTACAACTAAAGGATTGACAGACTGCCTCTCTTGAGTTACAAAATGTGAATTGAAAGCAAAGAGTCCTTTGAAATGAACTGCTAAGATGAGAATGTTCTCATGCATTTAGCTTAGTAGTCTTTGGGGGGTAGGATTTAGTGCATAATTGCAAACAAACTGCTAAATGATGTTAGTCTAAATGGAAAGAAACATTATCATGCACTTTCC